>JANTNU010000234.1:1343671-1354070 GCA_024752395.1 Erythroxylum havanense
AATAAATATTATATAAGAGATTAAATAAATTTATTTAATTAAAAATAATTTATCTTTAAGTTTTATCTAATATGTAACTATTATTAGTGATAAAAATATAACTACATTAATACTAACAATCAATCAGGTTTTGTATTTATTTGAAAGAAAAACAAAAAATTGAAAACAAAAACTAAAAAATTATAATAAAAAAATAAAAGTAGAATCAAATGGCTTCTTACTCGATTTAAAATTTTTACAGTTAAATCGGCTAAAGTTTTTAATCAATGGATAATTGTATAAGGGATATATAAAAATGTATAAGGATGTTTCGGATCAAGTTTAGGTTAATTTAAGACTTGATACGATGTAATTTGAGATTTGACTTCCATCAAGTTGAGGTCGTTGGTTTGCTAACCCTGGTACGACCAAAAGCCCACGAAAGGAGAAGAGAAGCGAACACAATCGCAACGTAAACATGGACAAAACCTAACTCCAGTTTCTCAATTTAATGCGTCTCTCAAACACCAAATCCTTTACAACACATCCTCCACTGATATACGTATCTATCTTCGTCTTCCAAGCCCCCAGAACCCTTTTCTCTGTAGTATGAGAGATATGCAGCAACCCATGAACTCACTACTCAGCCCTTCTTCTTCCTCTTCTTCACTCCAAGTTCAAGACCTGCAACTGCAACAACAGATCCATGGCTCACACTTCGACGCCTCCTCTTCTTCCAACGATGATTTCCTCGATCAAATGCTCTCTACCATCCCTTCCTGTTCATGGGCAGACCTCAAATCTCTGTGGGAACTTAACCCCACCTGCAACCTCACCATGCCCGTGAATTCAGGCAAGCCCCGCGACGAAACTGCGTCCGAGAACAACTTTGGGTTTCACAACCTGGACGAGTCTGCAATTTTAGCTTCCAAGCTCAGGCAACAGCAGATCAGCGGAGGGAATTCTGCGGTTGCCGCCGTCAATCTTATGCTGCAACAGCAACTTATGATGCCTCAAAGCGAAGTAGTTGACGGAACTGTCTTCTTCTTCTGCTCTCTCTTTTTCATTTTGTGTTCTGAGTTGGTTCTGATTCAAGATTCCATTCTTATTTATTACAGGGAGGAGAAGGTTCACTGTACAATGGATTCGGAGCTGGATCTATCCATGTGACCGGTCAAGGATCGAACCAGACTCAGCAACATTTTCACCATCCTCAGGCACGATTCATTCAACAACAAACATTGTTCAACACTAAGAGTCATGTTCGTGAGTGTTACATATATCGTTTCTTTACATGCACAGGCACAGAACACAGTGACAACTTCCAGACCCGTAACGAACCAACAGTCTCAGGTGAGCGGTTCAACCGGCGGCGGCCATCCCAAACCTAGAGTCAGGGCTCGAAGAGGCCAAGCCACTGACCCCCACAGCATCGCTGAAAGAGTAAGTCACTTACTTTCCAATTTTCCCAGGTTTTCTCCGAGACCAAATGGGTCCATCCATTCATCCCATTCAATCTCTCATTAAACTTTCTTCTCTTTGTTACTAATCCTCCACGAACAGTTACGGAGGGAGAGAATCGCCGAGAGGATGAAAGCTCTGCAAGAACTGGTTCCTAACGCTAACAAGGTAATCTCATTTCACATTAAGCCACGTGTTATTGACTCGTTGCTTTGTCTCCATTTAGTATCACCGTCTCGTGCCTTTAGCCTTTTTGCACACAAAACGCACCGTTGTTTTATACCAATCAGGCCGGAATGTCTGGCTAATTAATCGGGGTATTGTTAATTATTTCATTATTAATAAATTAGTTTAATTAACCACATATATATATATTCACTTTAGAAAATTAAACTAGTTTGACCAATTCGATGGTTAAAAACTTTAAACTTAGTTTAGTTTTCAATTTTTTGGTTAGATTTATTTTAATAAGTCAAAAATTGATCAATTTATTAATTAATCGGTTAGCTTCGTAAATTAATAAATTTTTATAAACTAAAATAAATTAATTTATTTTTATTTAAAATTTTTTAATTAAATTTTAAAATTTTTAAGAATAACAACAATCTTTTTTAATTATATTTTAAATTCTTTTAGTTTATTTAATATTTAACAAATTTTATAAAAGTATAATGTTGATTGAACGAATAAACAACTTCTTTATTAGTTAAAATAAAGCTACTTAATATTAGACATTCCTAAATTTAAATTTTTAGTAAGATACTATTTTTGTTATTGTCAAAATTTACAATGAACTTACAAGTCTAAATAAGAAGGAAAGTTAGACCATATATAAGTCTAAGTGAGGTTCCATTCTAAAATCAATTGGTG
Source organism: Erythroxylum havanense (assembly GCA_024752395.1). Classification (NCBI taxonomy): domain Eukaryota; kingdom Viridiplantae; phylum Streptophyta; class Magnoliopsida; order Malpighiales; family Erythroxylaceae; genus Erythroxylum; species Erythroxylum havanense. The sequence goes on from JANTNU010000234.1 coordinate 1,345,982, forward strand.
ATAGGTAGAGTAGTTCACTAAACTTATATGTTAGTTTTCTTTCCTCTCTTTCTTCAACGTGAGATAAACTCCCACTCTTTATATTCTAACACACCCCTTCACATGTAAGTCCGACATAATCTATTATTTGGAAGTGTTAACGACTAACATAAGAATAACCTACTCTGATATCATATTAAAATTTACAATGGACTTACAAGTCTATACGAGTGGTCGAACTATCGTTCTCGTATGAACCCGTAAGTTAATTGTAAATTATAACAGTTTTGTATATATAATAATACATGTTTAAATAAAGTATAATGAGTTTGTGGAATCACAGACAGATAAGGCTTCGATGCTGGATGAGATCGTCGACTATGTCAAATTCCTACAGCTCCAAGTCAAGGTTTTTTTTTTCCCTAAAATAAAGCAATTATTATTATATTAAGCTGTGCTTTTGCTTTGTTTAATTAATCTAATATTTGTACTTGTTTGGACTTATTATCTAATTATTGTGTACTAAATTATTATTTTTTTCTCTTCTGTGGGTATGGTAGGTACTGAGCATGAGCAGATTAGGTGGTGGCGCCGCCGTTACCCCACTTGTCGCCGACATCTCCCCCGAGGTCAAATCTTCTTTACTTACCTACCCACTAAACCGTTTTTCTTTTTCACTATACTTAATATCATAGTTTAAATAATTATATTTTAATCAATAATTTAAAATAATTATACTAAATTATTATTTTAATAATTTAGTAAAAATTTCAATTATATGCAAAAATTTAGAAAAGTCTAATAATACAATCCTTATCATTGGACCTCTCTAGATTTCTCGCGTGAGGGAGAGGTCTAGCAATACCGATGGACCTCTTTGGATCTCACATATTAGCGAAATTTTTAACGAGGAGTTGTTATAATGATTTATTATAATTATTATTTTAAATTAATTTTAATTAAGTTAGAGAAAAATTTTAAATATGAGAATTTCCATGTAAATAATATTTAATATATCGATTAATTTAAAGAATTAAACTAACAATGCATGATTTAAATAATTTATATTTTAATACTAAAATAAACATAAACCAAAGCCTACACCAATAGCCGCAAAACGACAGCACAAAAGGAGCACGCGTGCTTGCTTTGGCAGATTCCACTCTCTTACAAAAACAAGTCATATAAAACGTTGTCTGTTTCTTGTCTCTTTGTCCTTGTAGGGTGATTGCCTACAAGCCACTGCCAACGGTGGGGCCTTTGGCCGGACCTCCAACGGCAGCGACACCATAAAGGTGACGGAGCACCAGGTGGCTAAGTTAATGGAGGAGGACATGGGGTCCGCCATGCAGTACTTGCAAGGTAAGGGCCTTTGTCTCATGCCCATCTCTCTGGCTACAGCCATCTCCACCGCCTCTTTTCACAACAGGAACCCTGTGAATGTGATCGGAAACTCCAACAACAGCCACAGTTACAACCACCACCCACTTCTCCGATCTAACATTAACGGCCCATCATCGCCTACCGTGTCTGCGTTGACCGTCCAGTCGGCGACTTTTGGTAACGGTGTTGGTGACGGCTCTGTTAAAGAGGCCGCCTCCGTTTCCACACCGTGATAACGACGTTAACTTTTGGTCCCCCCTCTTTGTGGATTTTAGTAAATGATAAAAAGGCTCAAAAGAGGCTAGAGAAAACGACGCCGAATGATTATTATTTTTCATAATTAATGAAATAATCATGCTTTAGGGTTTATTTATTTCCATTTTAAATTTTCTTTTTTTAACAAATTCTAATTCAGTACTGCCTTCTCGAGATATCGAGTATTATTAGCTTTAAAAATTTTCATAATTGTTATTATTATTAAAGCGAGGAAATACCTTGAAACAATAGGTAGAAATTGCTCTTTTGTAATCATAAGATTACTTGTTTCTTCCAACCATTGCAAGAAATCTGTAACTTACCAATAGAAAGCGCATATATTCTATCGGTAATAATAAATACCGATAGAAGAAAATGACGATCAACAGCATCGATAATATGACTGTAGGTAAATTTAACGATGGACATTTATGTGTCATATCATCTGTAAAATGTTCTGATGGAATGTATTTCCTGCCAGTAAAATTACCGATAGAAACAAAAACGGTTGGTAAACCGTAAATCAGATAATTGCGATATTACCGACGAAAGAAAAAGATCGATCGGTAAATATCATACAGTTTACCGATGATTTAAAATTTTTCGTCGGTAAATATGGTGTTAATTTTCAACGATATTTTGAATTCCGTCAGATGAAAAATGCATAATTTCAACATTTATTAATTATCTATGCATTACAATTTTATTTGTTTAAACAAAAAGTTGATTAATGATCTAAAGTTAACATTATTTTAATTGATAATAAAACCATTACAATATACATTACAGGTCTTTGTAATTCAAAAAAAATTACTACAACAATGTTAATATCTTGGTGACCCCTGGTGCTCTGATGTACTATCTCCTTCACTTTCATCTCATCCATCCCGTGTCTTAGCTTAGCTATGGTGTTTACCAGTGTGTCCACTATTGTCTAAAGTTGATTGACGTGATCTGTTTGAGTCTCATCAATAGGTGTTTCCTGCTAAGATTATCGCTGAATGGTTTCTTGTATTTGATCATATTAGAAAGCAATGTTTATATTAATAAGTGATAATTATTAAGAAATAATAATTAAGCATTAATTTCATATACATTCAACTCTCTACATCGGGTGTTGATAAATGTCGCACCATCATGTTTCTTCGTATGAGTGTGTAAAAACACCTGAGTAGGTATAGGCCTCACGCTTATAGATTTTTCCTGCATATTTAACCTAAAATGTTGAATATCAACTAGATTTTATAAAAAAAAATTTATTAGAATTTTCTCTATTTTAAAGATATTTTTCTCTTGTTAAACAAATAAAATAACTCAACACAACCATATATGACATCAGACATTTATATCATTATCATTATCCATAATAAACATATTTTTATTTCAACATTCACTTATTAATTAAAATTGAAATACAACAAAGTAAACCGTTTACACTATAAGTATCAAGTTTAGATATTTAAAAGTTTTTGTGCATGCTCATGGTGGATAATTGATCCTCTCGTACGAAAAGACTCTCTCCTCCTAGGCCTTCACGTCTGTTGGTGATTTACGCCCTGAGATGGACATTTCCTCAGGGCTTGTCCAATACTCCTGCCGATGACTCTATATTTACTCCGAAATATAAGGATGTCGTACACCAGTCTTGTGTATCACTCAAATAAAGTAGCAATAATGAGTACGAGCTCACCTCTCCCATACTTTATGGATGGGTCGAAACCAAAATCCTAGAAAAATTCATTTTGGAAAAAAAAAAAGATCAATGGTGAGTTACTATAATGTAATAATATTTATGTAAATAATTTATACAAATCAATATAAAAAGAAAAAAATATTCTATCACTATGACTTAAAGTTTTAGTAAGGTTGTAGGAAACATTATATTTATATGTCGAACCTACAAATTGATAAAAATTCCGTGTTCAATCGAGACTCGTAATAAAGGAAACAATAGCAATGTTTCAATAAGCCAAGCTTTAAATAAGAGTAAAAGAAAAGATTAACTTTGTTGGGATTCTGGAAGCTTCGTTAAGAACCATCATAAGACTAATGTAATATGAGGAAACAAAATCAATACAAGATGATAAGAAATTGGTGATGCCAATTAACAAAGTCATATCATAGTTAACAAGGAGTTTTAGAAGGTATACACTAATTCCATGCTTTGTACTGTATAAGAAGAGCTAACAAGTTTAATATACTATAAGATGAGCAAAACTTCGAGTGACATAAATATTAAGATTTACGAGGTGAAAGAGATGGGTGAAAGTTGATATGTGATTAATTTATACATAGTAATATTAAGTGAGACTCCCTTATTAGCCAACTATAGCTACACAGTGAAGATTTGGACTAGGTTGAAATTTAAACAGTGTGGTAACATTCATGACGATGATGATATCATTATTGCTAAGGCGAGTTCATTAAAAGTAGCATTTTATAAGACCCTTGGTTATGTTAGTGATAGCACAACAAATTTTAAAGGCTTGAATAATTATTAGAAGAAGCTAATATGAAATTGCATTTTGGAAGACTAAGAGACAAAAGTTAAAATCTCGAATAGAGGAGATAAAAAACATAAAAGGCAGGTTAGTCATGAGTAAAATTGTATTGACATGGGTAATTTGATAAAAATATTTTTTGCATTATATTACTAAATGATTGGTCATATATAAAATTGACCTTTTGATGTTATTAATTGGGTGTGACAAAGGTTATGGAGTGAAATTTGAAGACTCGTTTCAATTCCAATGAAAGGAGTATTAGAATCCTTAAATACCCTTCCATTTGATTTAATTAGTACGTAAAACATGTTTGTCATTTGGTAATGTATATACGTTTGCGATGACACATAACAATTTTAATTTGTTTCCAAATTGTAAACATTTTATAATTTTAACTTCAAAAAAGTATGCTAAGTTAATAATGTCCATAAATTATCCTACAATCGCTTAGTAGATGTATTCCGATGAATGATTGTTTTGGATGTATCATTCATTACTTTTTTCTAAGTTGTTAATTGTATTATATTAAATGATTCATTGTAATTTTGAACTAATCATTGTATTACTTTATAAGTCCAAAACTAATGGTTAATAATATGTTCTCAACATGTATAACAAATCAAGTTATAGAAGTATCAAACTTTGTAATAATCACTCCATTTGTAAAATAAAGCATAAAATTTGAATGCTAATTATAAGCTTAAAAACTCACAATTTCAAATAACATGTATTGGATCATATTTCATTCTTCAAAAATCAATCATCATAAACCGTTAATCAATATTTAGTAGGAAAGATGTCAACTATTCATGCATGTTTTCTAAATCAATCATTCATAAAACTCAAACTCAATCTTCCACTTTAGCATTCACAATCTATACACAAACTCAATTGCATTTTTCATACACAAACTCAATCTTCCACTTCGGCATTCACAATCCATACACAAACTCAATTGCATTTTTCATAAATAAACTTAATCTTTGACTTTGGCATTCACAATCCATACAGAAAACACTTCCTCATGCCCATACACAAACTCAATATTCCATTTGGGCATTTACAATCCATACACAAACTATTAAAAAAATCATACACAAACTCAATCAAATACTTCAGCCTTCACAATCCATACATACAACACTTTTCATGCTCATACAGAAACTCAATCTCATACACAAACATTTACACATAACTTGTTTTGTACATGAAACTAATTCGAAATCAACTACAAACATTAACCACGAATGCATATTTGGGCAAAAAATGAGGGTCAGAAAAATGAAAATACCTTGACAAAAACCATAGCTTCATGGCCGGAGAAGACAACGGCAACGACAAGAGAAGATGAGGCAGCTCCATGAAGAAGACGACGGAGAACACGGAGAAGACAATGGAGAACACGAAGGATGAAGCTGAAGGTTTTCATCGTTTTGTTATTCTTAAAAACATTGAACAGAAGCAGACCACAGACGACGACGTAAAGCTATAGAAATTACTGACGGATTTACCGACAGAATTTTTCGTTAATAAACTAAAAATATTTTTTGCCAACATTTTTCACCTCATTTACCAACAGTAATTAATTATCGTCTCTAAAAATTGTCGTGTACTCATTTTCTTCCGAGTTCAGTGACGGATATTGCTACCTTCGGTAATTGAAAACTTTCAGACAACTTTTCCGACGAGTATGAGATTTCCATCAGTAATTAGCAATGATTTCTATACTGTTAATAATTTTCCGTCAGTATTTCATTGATTTCTTGTAGTAAACTCTCACAAAACAGGAAACTATGTATACAATAAACTTGACTTTCATTATGGTTAAAGCCATCAAATTGGTTCCATAAAAAGGAGCCATTGCTTTTAATTATTTGCTCTGTTGGTGCCCTTTTATTAATTTTAAATTTTAAAATTCGTAATCCTTACTCTAAATTTTCCGTTGATAATAAAAGAATCAGATTATTTAAATTTGATTAAACGTATACTCGGAACTCAATTACATAAAATTTAATGGATTCTGAATTAAAAATTTATATTTAAATACTAAAATTTTGCATCTATTTTTTTAAGGATTAGATCAAGCTTTTTACCATTGTTAAGAATTACAAACTACCTCTCAAAAAGTGATTCTAAGATTACTAATGAATTCAATTCAATTTAATTTTAAATTAATAAAAATTTTGATTTAATCAAAATTTGAGTTCTTCTTATAAAAATGTGAAAAGTGTTAATATTAAATATTGTTATTTTATTAAATAATGTATTTTATAAATTTATTTCATACTTTATTTGTGCCTACATTACACCTCATCAAAATACTTCAATCATTATTATCCCAACAACATAAACCTTAAATCAGTACATCAAAGTAGGAAACAGAATTTGGAAAAGATAGGAACTTTGACGAATTTCACCCTATTTGAGCAACAATTCTTCTCATACATTAACTCAAAGATTTCTCATCTTTGAACGGATGCCATTGAAGCAGCTTAAAAAGAAGCTAATACAAAAGAAGAGAGAATCAGAAGCATGGATTGTGTTCTTTGTTTCAAAAAGTAACGTGCCCGGTACACAATAGCATTGTTTATGTAATTCAAATATATTACCTTCTAATCATAAAGTTGCAATTTAGTGTTGTTTCAGTAATTCGAATATATCACCTTCTAATTATAAAGGAGCAATTTTTACTGGTTATTTTAAGAATGTTTTGTTTAGACTTTTGATTTTGTCTTTCTTTCTCAATTTTTATCAAGTTTTTGTCACTTTTTACTGCCCTTAATATTTTTTAAAAATTCCAAGTTAATATTTTTAAAATGAAACTAATAACATACAAAATCTTAATTGAATTAAGTTTTTTCCAGCTTTTAGTATATTAATTATAAATTTAGCTTGTATTATGTTATAATTACACAATTTGGACTTACCAGACAGATGTGATCTTAAAAATAATTTAATTAAATGCTTATTATATGTATAATTTTTACCTTAATGTTTCACAATAAATCTAAGTAAGCTCTCATTGTTATCTTTGTTAGGTCTTTCAACTTATAACGAACACTATTTTTTAACATAGGGTAAGTACATTGAGTATTATTTTAATAAAATTAAGGTGCAAAAATTATATAATGATAAAGAATTACTTAATTTTTTTGTGAAATGTTAAGGTATAAATTATATCTTTAACCCTTTTTTCATATTATTCCTTAATACATAAATTAAGGTTTTACCATAACACAAATTTATAGTCCAGTCAGATTCTTTGATCAACTACTTTAGAATTTTCAAATTCCCTTCTTCTCCTAGTTGTAAAACTTTCCTTCTTGCAGTGTCATAGACATAAGTTATTACTAAACCCATCAATCTAGGGTTTCTCTTGGTCACCAATAGGATCTTTTTGAGTTTACTTATATCTAAGCTCTTTGGATACGATTTCTTTTGCTATTCTCCAAAGTTTAAACTTTTATTAGGGTCGGCCAAATAAGTTCGGTTCGAACCAAACGGAAATAAATAAATCAAATTAGTATTGACCGAATTTTAAATCGAACTCATTAATAGTTGTCAAGTTTGATATATATAAAAATGTTGCATACATGACTTAAGTGAGATCGCGAGTTCGAACCGTCCTTATATATGCAGCCATTTAAAACTTAGGACTATAGCTTTACTTTTCACAAGAGACCTACTCGGTTCGAGAGGGGATTAATCTAGGAGTTGATAGCTTAAAGATACCTTCCTATAATTAGGATCTTCCTAGGACATTTCGTAGACCAAAAAAAAAATTGCATACAAATAGACCTCATTAGTTAACTATGTTCAAAACCAGAAAACTTATGATTTATAAAAATGTGATTAAGTGGAATAAGAAACCAAAATGAAACGATTCACAATCTCCACTAAATCTGGATTTCAAACGTCTGTCTATAAAAGTACAGCAAAAGATGAATCTGAGTTTGGTGAATATGGCC
>JANTNU010000234.1:1532863-1546433 GCA_024752395.1 Erythroxylum havanense
GTTTTATTAATAATAAATATTTTCATTACAAAACTGTAACTGAAGAAGATAAAGTTACATATAAATACACTTGCTTTCCAGGGCACTATATTTACATAACTCCAACATCAACATATAGACACTCACTAACTTTCTCAATTAACTCCAGTGTCACAATAACCAACAATCTATCCACCATTGATACTAATGTATCATCTACTACTTTTGCATTCTTCCAAAACTCATATACTTCATTTAGATTGACTGTTTCACGAACCTAAAAGAAAATTTTCCATCCGACTGCATCAATTTCTAGTTCAATGTCCATCTAGTTCTTCTTCAAGGAGTTGAAATCAACATGTCTTCCATAAATCATAGATTGCTCCATTTGTGATCTGTAGACAATAAAACTAAACACACAAATGCATTTTTTCAAATTAATGATGTTAGTATCTGAAGATGAGACTGTGAACAAAAAGAACTTGATATCAAGAATAGAGTAATGGAACATTTTGTTGAGAGTTCTGCAAAAGTCGATTTCAGAGTATTTTAAGAATATTCTAGAGTAGGTGATATTCTAAAATCTTTGAGAAGGTTTCCCTCTAATACCTTCTCGTGAAAAAATAACCGTCTGTAACTTAACATTACCATTTTCTTGAAAACTTACGACTTTTTATCTTTTTCACTAAAAAATCATCTAGGTCATGACATGTCAGACGATTGATCACTCAACATTACCATATTCAAGTTTTGTCTGATTTCTTTGAATCTTTCTTCATTCAAAGGCTTTGTGAAGATATCTGCCCATTGATGATTTGTCTCAATAAACGTGTCAGACGATTGATCACTCAACATTACCATATTCAAGTTTTGCCTGATTTCTTTGAATCTTTTTTCATTCAAAGGCTTTAAGAAGATATCTGCCCATTGATGATTTGTCTCAATAAATTGTAGACTAACGATTCTCCTCTGAAGTCTAACTTCAATATGCTTTACCCTCGAGTGTTGTATTGGATTCTTTGATAGGTTGATAGCACTTTTGTTGTCATAAAAAATTGGACTTTGTTCTTCTTGTATCGAATAATCTTCTAACTGATTCTTGATCCATAATGTCTATGAGCAATAGCTTGCAGCTGACATATATTCAGCTTCTACAGTAGACAATGGAATTGAACTTTGTCTCTTACTTGACCAAGAAACTAGATTATGACCGAGAAACTAGATTATGGCCAAGAAAGTGACAAATGCCACTTGTACTCTTCCTATCAATCCTGTCTCCAGCGTAATCAGCATCAAAATAGCCAATTAATCTGAAATCTTTACCTTTCTCATACATTAAGAAAAGATCAGTAGAGCCTGATAGATATCTCAAAATTCTTTTAACAGCAATATAGTGAAATTCTCTAGGATCTGCTTGAAATCTTGCAGATAAACAGAAACTAAACGTTATATCAAGTCTGCTTGCTGTAAGGTAAAGTAGAGAACAAATAATTCCTCTAAAAAGGGTTTGATCAACCTTCTTACCTGCTTCATCCTTAGATAAAAGGTTTGAATGATGCATAGAAGTTGACATAAGTTTTACTTTTTCCATTCCATATTTAATCAACAGTTTTTTGATATATTTTTGTTGATGAATAAAAATATTTTCTTCGGTTTGCTCAATTTGTAAGCTAAGGAAGAATTTTAATTCACTCATCATGCTCATTTCAAATTCACTTTTCATCAGATTCTTAAAACTAGAACATAGCTTTTTAAAAGTTGCACCAAAAATATTATCATCAACATATATCTGTACTATGATGAAATTATTTTTAATACAATTTCTAAATAAAGTTTTATTTACATGTCCTCTACTAAAACCATTTTCAATCAAAAAGGAACTTAGACGATCATACCAAGCTCGAGGAGTTTGTTTCGAACCATACAAAGCTTTATGAAGTCTATAGACAAAATCTGGTTTTTTAAAATCTTCAAAACCAGGAGGTTGCTTTACATAAACCTCTTCATCCATAAAACCATTCAAAAAGGAACTTTTTACATCCATTTGAAACAGTTTTATATCATGACAAATAGCATATGCAAGCAAAATTCTAATAGCTTCTAAGCTAGCTACAGGAGCATAAGTTTCATTATAGTCTATTCCTTATTGTTGATTATAGCCTTGAGTTACTAATCTAGCTTTGTTACGACTTACTCTACCTGATTTGTCTAGTTTATTTTAAAAAACCCATCTGGTTCCTATGATAGACTTAATGGAGGGTCTGGGAACTAAAGACCAAACTTTATTCCATATAAATTGATTCAGCTCCTCTTGCATGGCTAAAATCCAAGCTTCATCCTAAAGAGCTTCATTAATTTTCTTAGGCTCTATTTTAGAAATAAAAGCTACACTTGCTTCTCTTTTGAATTTAGACTCAGTTCTCACACCTTCTGAAATTTCTCCTATAATCAGATTTTTTGGGTGAGAAGATTTATATCTCCAGTCTTTTCTCAGAATAAGATTTTTAGGATTATCTTCTAAATTATCTAGAAGGGCATCTGATGGTGATGAATCTACATTATCAACCAAGGGTACTGATAGGGTTTCATTATCAGTATCATTTCTTCTGTCTAGTTAAGAACCATCATTAAATTTGACATGAATGGATTCTTCAATAGATTTAGAAGCAAGATTTTAAACCCTATAAGCTTAAGAAGATAATGAGTATCCTAGAAAAAGTTTTGAATTGATCTTAGAATCAAATTTATCCACAATTTCTTTTGTATTCAGTATATAGTACACTCGCATCCAAATGGATGGAAGTAAGAGATATCTGGCTTCCTTCCTTCCATAACTCACATGGAGTTTTATTTAACCAAGGTCGCAAAAGTATTCTATTTTGAATATAATAAGTTGTATTTACAGCTTCTGCCTAGAAATACTTAGGAAGATTCATTTCACAAAGCATGGTTCTTGTCATTTTCTGAATCGTCTTGTTCTTTCTTTCTACAACTCCATTCTGTTGTGGAGTTCTAAAAGAAGAGAAATTATGGAAAATTCCATTATCTTCATAAAATATCCTGAATTTTTCTTTTTCAAATTCACCACCATGATCACTTCTAATTTCGGCAATAGAAATTCCTTTTTCATTTTGTAACTTTTTGGAAAGAACTTTAAAACATTTAAAAGGCTCATCTTTATGTGATAAAACTAATATCTAACAAAATCTAGTGAAGTCATCAACAGTTACGAGACCATACTTCTTTTCACTAAGAATTAATATCCTAGTTGGACCAAATAAATCTATATGTAATAACTCTAGAGGTCTAGACGAAGTTACAATATTTTTAGAAGAGAAATATGTTTTAACCTATTTTTCTTTTTGACAACTCTCACAAAAGAAATCATTGTTAAAACTTATTTTTGGTAAACCTCTTACCAAATCATATTTAATCAACTTGGAAATATGTTTAAAACTAACATGACCTAGCTTTTTATGCCAAATCAGTTTTTCTTAATCTGTTGATGTAAAACATGAAATATTTTGACTTTGAAAATCTTCTAAATTAATCTTATAAAGGCTGTTTTTGGCAGAAAAGAATATGGAACCGTCCTTGTTTTTGACTACACAAGAGTTTTGATTAAAGGATACTTCAAAGCCAAAATCACATAATTGACTTACACTAATCAAATTATGTTTTAAACCTTCAACTAGAAGAACATTAACAATAGATGTAAAGGAATTTTTACCGATTTTTCCAATTCTAACTATTTTGCCCTGCTGGTTGTCTCCAAAAGTTACTGATCCTCTCTTCTTATTTTGAAGATCTAGGAACATAGACCTTCTTTCCGTCATATGTTGCGAGCATCTACTGTCCAAATACCATTGGTGTTGGTTGTTTTTTCCAATAAAGGAGATCTATAGTAGATATTATGTTCTTCTTAGGTACCTATATTTTCTTGGGTTCTTGGGGTTAGTCTTATAATTATTCATAGAATGATAATAAGAAGACTAGTGATTTTTCTTTCTATAAGGAGCAAAATTCTTTTTGTAACGAGTATTTCTATTCGTACCCTAAACCACTCTTATCATTAGGATGTCTATATCTTCTAGTCATTTCATTCAATTTTTTCACACTTTCAGTAAAGGTTGATAAATCTATTGAAAGAGAATTAATCCTTTGTTTCAAATGACTAATTTCCTCAGATCTATCTATAGTTACTTTTTTTCATATCGTCTACTTGTTTTTTAAGGCAAACGTTTTCTTTTTCTAATACTTCCGTGTTCTTTAAGTTTTCGACAAGCTTCCTTTTTAAGGATCTGTATTGCTTTAGTATAGCATGTGAATCTTTTAACAATTCCAAATATGCAGCTTGAAGTTCATTAAAGTTAGAAGTTACCTCATCGTCACTTTCTTTTTCAACAACCAAACATATATTTTCCTGAACTGATGCTTTTGAATTTGAATTCGATTCAGACGAATCCAAATCTTCCCAAGTTGTTATCATGCTCTTTTTGCTTTTTTTATTTTTTTTTTGTTTTCTTCTAAACAACAAACATTCAGACTTGTAGTGTCCTGGTTTGTTGCACTCATAGAAAATGATAGAGGTCTTCTCATTCTTGACTTCGTCTTTTCTATTTTTCTTAAAAGAAAAATCTTTATTTCCTTTTACTTTCTTTTTCCACATTCTTCTGATCTTTCTTGAAATGAAAGATAGTTCATCATCATCTTCACTTGAATCTTAATTAGATTCACTAGTATCATCATTCTTGATTTCTTCTATCTTTAATGCTTTTGACGATGAACTTTTAATTTTTTGAGTCTTGTGATTTTTCTGACCAGCCTTTAATGCTATAGATTTTTCTCTTCTAGATTTATCTTCTTTATCAAGCTCTACTTCATGTATCTTCAAAGAACCAAGCAATTCGTCTAGCTTTAATTTGCTCAAGTCTTTGGCTTCTGTACTGCAGTGATTTTAGGTCTCCATCTTTTAGGTTGACATTTGAGAATATTTCTAACATGGTCTTGATTATCATAGATTCTCCCAAGAGCTTTACGTCCATTAATGATGGTTTGAAATCGTCTAAACATCTAATCAATAGACTAATCTTTCTTCATCTTGAACAGCTCATACTAATGTACAAGAATACTGATCTTGGACTCCTTCACCTGGTTTGTGCCTTAATGTGCAATAGATAAAGTATCCCACATCTCCCTTGCATTTTTGCATCCATGAACTTTATCATATTTACTTCTGCTTAAAGCACAACTCAGACAGAACTTGGCCTTTGAGTTTAATTGAAATCTAGCTTTATGATCGGCTGACCATCTGGTATGAGGAATGGTATTTCCTTCATCATCTATTGGTATGTATGGTCCATTCTCGATGATATCCCAAAGATCAATGTGTGTGGATTTTATAAAGAGTCGTATCCTGTCCTTCCAATAATGATAATCCTCACCATTGAATGCAGGAAGTCTTGTGACCGAGGCACCTTCAACTATAAAAACATGTGATTCAACTATGGATCTTTGTCCTCACTTTGTAAAAGTGGTTCTTAGAAATCGTGCTCTGATATTAACCGAAGTAAATCACTTGTTAATATAGAATTCATGTAAAGTATATGAAATATACAAGAAGGGGGGTTAAATTGTGTAAACTTTTCGAGAATACAAAAACCTTTGATATTTCTTAAAAAGAACTTTTTCAACTATCAAATGAATACCAAGAATGTTATACTAAAGTAGCTATGTATTTAAATCGCAAATAACTTCTATACTTGTCTAACAACAAGAAAAATTAAAGCGTAAGGATAGAAGATAGACATTGTGATTTTATACTGGTTCACTCCAAACATTGAGCTACGTCTAGTCCTCAGAGTTCGTTATGAGATTTCACTATACTTCTTCAATTTTACAAGTATTCTTTTCTTTCCTTCCAGAGCTTCTTCAGGTCTCTTACACAAAGTATTTTTCTGCTATCTTAGCCTCTTCAGGCCCTTAGCATTTTTATTCTCTAACTAGAAAGATATTGTGAGCTTTTTGTTATAGTAGAGTTTACTCTCTTATATCACACTTTGAATACATAATTTTTCTTTGTAAGTAAAAACTTGAAAGCTAAAAGTTCAAATTTGACAAGTTATTCAGTTTTCGACTACGACTAGTATTTATAGCCTAAGTCTCCAATTGCTTCTTGTTTCTTATAGAAATTGTTATTTAGTTGAGTTCTGTAACTAACTCCAACTAACTAACTGTCCGACGTACTTAGAGTATCTTCATTTCTGTATCGTCTGCATTTTTCTGCTTCTTCTATTTTTTCACTTTTTTGTGTTTTTTTGCTTCTTTTGTGTTTTTTCGCTTGTTTTGTGTTTTCGTTTCTTCTGTGTTTTTCCACTTCTTTTGTGTTTTTTTGCTTCTTCTGTGTTTTCACTTCTTTTACACGCTTAACACACTTATCAAAATAGTTCATTTATTTATAACATTATTATTATTTGATTGTCACCAAAATTAATAGACGTGAAGTCGTTTTGACTTAACAATACTGGTACTGTTCTATCCCAAGCCCAAGAAGAAGTTTCTAAACCTGATGTGAGGAAGAGAAGAAGGCAGATGACTAGTTTTTTTACACCACGAACAACTCCTAGAATTTATTTTGCAGAAAGAAGAGTGAATTGGTCTACTAATATATGTTTAATCATGTGTGATGGTTGAACAAATTGGAAACAAGAGCCTATTATTAATTTTTTAGTTTATTCTACAAATGGCTTTATATTTTTTAAATCTATTTATGCATCTGGCCTTATTAGAAAAACTGAGACTTTGTTTGCAATATTTGATGAAGTTGTTAATGAAGTAGGGCTAGAAAACATTGTTAAGTCTATTACTGCCAATTATTCCGCTTATAAAGCGGTAGGAAAAAGGTTGCAGAATAAGTATAATTCTCTTTTTTGGACTCCTTGTGTTGCACAATATATTGACCTAATGTTGGAGAATGTAACATCCCATCACTGATGGGAAGGGTAAATTGGTCATTTAGGACGGGTTAGGCATGTGTAAACATATCTCAGCATGTTGATGCATCATATGGCCACCGTATGGTAAGGGGGCACTACAGAGAATATAGGGGATCCTAATTATTTTCATGTTATTGATGAGATTATGCAGAAAGCTAAAAATGTGACCAAGTTCATCTATAATCGTGCATGAGTATTGAATTTAATGAGAAAAGAATTTACCAATGGAAGGAATTTGTGTCGTCATGCTGTGACAAGATTTGCAACAAATTTCTTATCACTTTAGTCTTTTGTTACCATGAAGAAAGAGTTAAAACAAATGTTTATAAGTGATAAGTAGATTGCATCTCAACTTGCTAATTCTAATGCTAGAGTGGAAGTTTGTAAAATTATACTAAAAGATAGAGAATTTTACTCTTAATGCCAATTTATTATTTGAGTTTGTGAGCCTTTGGCGAGAGTGTTTCACTTGGCTGATAGTGAAGAAAAGCTAACAAAAGGTTGTTATTTTGATGTCATAGAGGAGCGACAGAAGCAATCAAGGCCGATATGAAACATAAGCCTTTTTTCTACACACCATATCTGTAATACACCATTACTGTAGAGCATATACCTAAATATCCAGAGGAAATTCAAAAACATACCCTATGAGAATGGAATATTAGAGCAATCAAATTCAATATTATGGCATCATACAGAATATAAGTGATCATAAGTTCAACATTTGTCATTTCATTTCACAAACATCATTTATATTGTCATTACATCTCATAATTTATATATGTATATTACAAAAACATCTGAAAGTTTACTGTTCTTTACAAAATATCTAACATGAAATGAGATGCTAATAGAAACAATCTATTTAAACTCCTCAAACATCAGCTGACCAAACTTTTGAGCCATTTCTGATTCCAAAATTAACAATACTAGACTGCTATTAGATTGCCTTAGAAGTTAGGTCTCCTCAGTACCTGAAAAACAACATTGCAATTTTGATGAATTTTGCGAGCTCAGTGAGTGAACCATCATCGATGTACTCACTTGAGTCAAAACACAATGTCACAAGTATACAACCAAATTCACAAGTATATCACATTAGCTTGAATCAATTCCCATATAGTTTTGTATATTAAATCACACTATACTCATATCTCAATAAGCACATTATAATACAAACATGTCATATAATCTTTTTAGAACAATCCAATCTTTCACCTCAATCATTCATATAATCAACATGTATACAAGTATTGCAGATAATTATATCAACACAATTCATTACTTTTTTTTCACAATCATTCACATGTACACAAACATAGCATAACATTATATAAACTCAATTTTTCCCTTCTTTACAATGATTCACATGATACATGTAAAGATATATTTGCAATACACATGAGAATTCACTTTCATTTTTATGTTTCTGTGATCAAGCACCTATTTAACTGTCCCATATCTATTGTGAATATCAGGTTCATTTCATATATTATCTTATACCTATTATTGATACTGGGCTCATTAATCATTGAGCGTGTGGCTTTGTGTGCACATTTCTAAGCTTTAAACTCTTTTTCACATTGGTCACTCTAGTCATAGCTCCTTTATCTGATCACGCATATCAATATAATAACAATACATCAAATCACATATTATGTTATCAATAACTCTCATTCAAGGTGCACAATCATATAACACATTCATCGGATCTAAGTGCCTATTTTGTTGAGCTTCTAGAAAATCCAAAAGTACTTTTTTTCACTTCAAAAGCTATTTTTAAGAAAAATGAGTGTTTGACTGTAAAATCCAAAAATAATTTTTAATAGAAATGGTTTTTTTGGAAGCTAAAATATAGCTTTTAAGAATCTCAAATTTGGAGCTTTTCAAAAAAGTCCCTCATTTTATCTTTTTTAGGTAGACTTTAGGTTTATAATTTTCATTAATTAAGTTTAAAACAGTTGCAATAAAAACAGCTCACCGAAAACAAAAACAATTTCGACGTTTAAAAAAACTCTCTGGAATGAAAGCCTCTCTTTTCTCTCTACCTCTGCTCTGCGATTTGGTCCAGGTAGAGCTCTTCTGATGTGATTTTGAGCTTCAAGATCAGTCTTTTGAGGAATCACTCGAGCGCCTTAACAAACAGATTCCACTTCATTAACGTTTGTACTTTATTACACATATATTTTTAAGATTTATTCTTTTTCGTTATTACGAGTTCTTGCTTTTGGGTGTTTATAATTTACGAGTTCTTTAATTATGTTTCATTTTTGTGATGGTAGTTTATGTCTTAGTGGAACATATGATTGGGTATGCATGTTTTCCATAGCTAGTTATCAAATTTAGGTTTACAATGTTAAACACGATACACGAAACAAAACAATAACTTGCATACTAATAACATTAAACTACTCATGACAAGTACATTGTAAAATAAACAAAACTGCCTACCTTGTTGTCTATGAATGACAAACACAATTCCATTGTTCCATCTTTTATATGTGATCATCCTTTCTTAGAAGATCATTTCTTATAAATACAGAAAAGTTTCAAGTATGTATGAGATCAATTATTTGCATTATAGTAGTCTGATTTGCTTGCTAGCAACATCATAGTTCTGTTCTTGTCAGATGAAAAAATTTAAGGGGAGGATGGTTTCAAGTAAAGTGGAATATAATTTGTTTTATTAGGCTCTAAATCCCAAACTGAGAGGGAACTTGAACGTCTCATCCATTTCTTTGTCAGACCATGGAAATGATGATTTATCACATCTTTCAAGGTCTCAGTCTTGTTAACCCACTCTAGACCTTTCTGTGTGTATGTTTGGGAGTTGAAATTGGTAGTGAAGAAACGATCAACTTCTAGCCTCCTGTAGATTATTTATCCTTTAATTAGAAGTAAGAACTAGGAGTGATAAAAATTATTCTAACTTGTAATAGCAAATGTCATGTAATGAAGCACTCGTTACTTTAATGCAATAAGCAAAAAGATAAAGAAAGCTGTCTCATTTATAGCAAAGCCATTGACTTTCTTTTTTGCATGTAAGCCTATTTGCAAATATAACTTCTCAATATCATTTCCATGCACTTTATAAAGAGCTTGTATAACTCCTTCATAATCGGTTAGTTCTTCCTATTTACTAATAGGAATCATCATTAAGTTTTTTTGAAATTTGTTATACCTAGCAACTCCTCTATCTCTATCTTTGTAAACTAAAAAACCAAAATGCAACGTTGTATCTGAAAGGTTAAAAAAAGATAACTAATAATTTAAAAAGCAAGTGTAACTTAATGGTTTAACTGTCTGAGGGATAACAAAATTACTTTCCATGATGGCCATATCAACTGGATCAGATCTATATTCTCCATTAACGTCATGTGCTACAAGTTTTCTCATCCATGATAGATAATTCTATAATGTTAAAGCTCCACATGCTGATGATCAATGGATTCGAGCATCTGCTCCATTCCAAGTCTGGAAAGCCTTTTCTCTCCCTCTTTTCCTACCATTTCTACTATAAGCACCCTATAAAACCAATAGTGTATTTGATGAGTTTTATAAAACCAATAGTGTATTTGATTAGTGTTCAAGAAGATTTGCTGGGGGAGAATGATCACTGATATAGATCATAATGCTATACATCAGAAAACTGCACTCATCTTTCCTCTTTTGCATTAAATAATCAAATTGTTATGCTTATTATGCTTTTGTCTATGTCATTCTTGTTATGTTTTTAATACTGAGTTCACGAAACATTTAATGCTTATTATGCTTTTGTCTATGTCATTCTTATACTTGCTAAATTAATTATTATATGTTGTTAGACCCCGAACTTTTTTTGGAAGCTAGAACTATTAAATGAGGAATTTTTAGTGATTATTCATACAAAGAAAAGGATAATTCTTGAATTTGAAATGAATCAAGAAAGATGGTTTAGATACAAGATGAGTTATAGGAGAAATGTTGGAAGTTAAAAGTTGAAAAATGAAATGGAAAAATGTTCATTGAGTATGCTTCGGTGTTTTAGCCATAACTTTTGTTCTAGTTATCCGAATCAAATGATTCTTAATTTGGATTAAACTAGAGACATAGGGTTACAAATTGTCTGATGGAATTGAGTTCTAATTCAGTCTCTAAGAAAGTCAGTGTTTGGGTGGAATTTGAACATAACATATTGTTTCAACATAAGAACAGTTTGGAAATGTTTAAGCTATAACCTTCAGATTTCTAAACCAAATTGAATGATTTGAAAGTCATTAGAAAATTAAAACAATGAGGAACATTTTTGTAGAAGGAAGTGCAAGCAAATTCCTTCAATCACATGATTAGAAAAGGTATTGATTTTCAGAAGGAGTTACGTATGATTTAAATAAATTTTGAGCTCTTAATAGAGTATTTTTGTGGAATTAATTAGCATGTTAATGGGAGTTAATTAGTATGTTAGTTTGAGTAAGATCATATGGCATAAGTTGATTGAATTATGATATTAAGGTGGTAAGTTTACATGAGGGGCAAAATTGGAAGACCACTTAAGCCATTTAAGTTGCAAGGCTAATATGTAAGGGTAAAGTGGTCATTACTCACTCATTAATGGCATTATTGTAAATAAGACAAGTAGGCTTGCATTTAAGGAAGGAGGAGTATGACATTTGAAGGGAATGTGTAGTGCCCTTCAAGGAATCCTTCAAGGACTCCCTCAAGTTTACGGCTACACAGGACCATTATATGGGAATGTATAGTGCGTCATGAATATGGATCTACCTAAACCATTTTGATGTGTTATGTGCTTATGACATGTGAAAAAGTTGATGCATACATGCTTTGTAGTTTGTAAATATGAATACATGATGAGATTTTGAGAAACAAGTGTTTTATGAATTTCAACAGGACTTTCTACGATAATGAACATTTGAATTGTTTTGCTTATTTTTTCATTATAAGCATGTTATCCACGAGCTGTAAAACTCACCCCACACTCTTTCCCCCATTCAGGTGATGAGCAAGGAAATCAAGTTAAAGTGAATCAAGGCATGAATCCAAATTTGCATGTTTTGTTTTGTTTTGAAGTAATTGATGTAAAACAAAGCTATAATTGCATTTTGAGCAACGATTATTCAAGTTTCTTGTGTAATTTGGAGATTTTGGAATATTAATGTATTGTGGCTTCGAATGCCATTGAAGTTTTGTAAATTTTTATTTGTTGTTAATGAATTATGAATGATGTATGGATGAGCATGATGAATGTTGAGCATGAATGGGTGATATATATACACACACACACACACACACACACACACACACACACACACACACACACACACACATCAGTGAAATGTTATGAATATAGAGATGTTGTTGAATATGAAGAGCCATACGAATTGAGGTTGAGTGTTTGATGAATTCCAATTGGAAGTTGAATTGTTTTGAATGATGTTATATAGAGGAAGTAAAGTTGGGATAAATTCCAAGTTTTACATGAAGGTAAAATGTGTATGCTGATTTCCAAGGAAAAACTGTATTGATCTAGGTAAGATTAGGCATAATCGCTTTCATGAAAGTTGTAGTTCGTCTTTATAGTTTTCCAATGCTATAAATCTTGTAATTTTTGGACATCGAAATGAAAAGATATGATTGTTACAAGTTATGATGTTTCATAAGAATTGTGTATGATGACAAATATGGTAAATGATAGGAAATGGTGGTTTTGATGAACCAAATGAATTGAGATTTGAGAGTTTATGAGATAATTTTGGTGTTTGAGTTGTTATGAAGTGAGTTTGCACTAGAAGAGTTGAATTTAAGAAGATATTGATTGAATATGATGTTAGATTGGATGTAGGAAGCATTGGAGAGGGTTTGGAGGGGTTTTGGGAAACCCATGTCCATTTAAAAGACTTTAACGGACCTTTACGGGTCAAAAGGATCCCTTAGCATCGCCCATGTTCGTTTAACGGACCTTCTCGGCTGAGAAGGTGCGTTTTGGCCTGACAATGTCAGTTAAACAGACATTCACGAGACAGCTTCATGAAATCGCGATTGTTGACCATTTTAAAGGTAGAATCTAACTTGTTGTAACATCCCGTCACCGATGGGGTGGGTATAGTTCGTCTCATACATATTTTGTATACGTATTTTGTATCCGTATCTGTTCATTGATAAATGTTCAGCATTGCATAAGTATATGTATGTACATGCATGTATGATAGATTTTCGACCTGATTGTGAAATTAGAGATTTTGTGATTAAGTGATTAAGGTTAATTGTACTTTGATTTGTGAATTGGAGTATTAAATTGAATTTAGGAATTGAGAATTGAAAATTTGAGTATGTGATTAGAGGTTTTCTAATTTTGAGGATTTAAAGGAATTTTTCTGGAATTTTCGGAGTATTAGGCTCGGACCGAAAAAATGGATTAGTGACTGATTAATTGTAATTCCCGGTCCGTTTGTGATTGAAAATTTATATGACGTAGTTTAAATTATGATTTAAGGAATTAAGGTGTGAACTATTGAAATTCGAGAGAAATTAGAATTCGAATTTGGATTGAGGTTGTTTGAATTGGACTTGTGGCAAATGAATTTGCCAAACAAGCCTTA
>JANTNU010000234.1:1656945-1676393 GCA_024752395.1 Erythroxylum havanense
CCCTCAAGGTATGCTTCTATATAAACCCTTCCTTCTTCTTCTTACCACATTTCCTGTTTCTGAGTATAGTACAAATAGATGAATTTTCATAACTCCAATAAATATTATATGTTGTTTGAAAGTAATTAATATGATATATTCTATATATATATATATATTGTATTTGAATGAGCATTAAATGTTGTCTGATAGTAATAAATAAGTAATATTAATGAACTAATTAACAAATCAGTTAATATAATCCAATGAAAAAATGGGTATGTTATAAAAGAGTACTTTTCCTTTGCATGTTATAAAGATGTTGTTTTTATGACTCGAACCGTGATTAATTAATCTAATAAGAACCAACTAAAAATTTCATTATTTGATAGTATTAATTGTTATTCTTATTACAAAAGAAAATTAATAACTATCAATTGATGACTACTTAATCTTTCTTATAAAAAATATAATTAAGTAGCTCATTATTATTAGGGATATTAATTCCATGTTAAATAAAAGAGACCCGTATATATAAAATATGTATTCTTCCAACTTGAAATTAGTTCTGAATGTTGTTTAGCGGTAATTAAAATGTGATGAAACAATCTTTTTACTACTTAGAGATAAGGTTTCTAACTATTAGATCTTTCCAAATCTTACGTATCAGAAGAATTTTTGCTATATTGTTGTTGTTGTTGTTGTTATTGTAGGAGTGAACTATGTTATAAAAGAGAAGTTAAAACATTAATAATTAATTTGATATATTTTTTTAGAAAATAATGTAAAAAAAGGAAATTTAGTAAATTTGGAATGCTGAATTCCTTTCTTTCCTTTTTTGTTGAAAATAATAATTTGATGTTTATTATTTTTTGATTGGGTGTTTACTATTGTTACATGAAAAGGGCATCTCCACAGACAGAATCTTAAATGTGAGGAAGCTTTTGGGTGTTCATGTGGAGACATGCCATTTGACCAACTTCTCTTTATCTCACGAGGTAAGCCCCAAATTTCCATCTATTTTCATTTTGATCCCTTTAATTTTTTTTCCTCTTCTAATATTATTCAATTAAGGTTGCACGTAGGTATGATAATAAGTCGAGT
Source organism: Erythroxylum havanense (assembly GCA_024752395.1). NCBI lineage: Eukaryota > Viridiplantae > Streptophyta > Magnoliopsida > Malpighiales > Erythroxylaceae > Erythroxylum > Erythroxylum havanense. The sequence goes on from JANTNU010000234.1 coordinate 1,658,029, forward strand.
TGAAATTGGGAACTCAACATAAAATAAAAAAATTAAAATTGACATATTGAACAAAAATTATCAATATATTGAATTTTTTAATCTAGTTATAAATTTTTGAACATTTGTTAAATTATGAGTTAATTTTGAGATTTGTGATGATTTTCTTAAGATTTGATGTTTCTGACAACAATTTAAGCAACTTATTTCTTAAATTTAAGATTAAAATGATGTTATTTTTGGATAGAAATGAAATGATTCGGATTAATTTTCCGATCAATCCGAACTTGACTCGTTAACTTCAAGATGAACCGTGTCGGGTTACAAACTATTTGTCGTTTGATCATCGGATGTGAATCTTCCATGCCAAATTTCTTAATCAACAACGTTGGATGGGCGGGGCCCATTGAAATCCAACGGTCTGATATGATTGCATGCACAATGTATTTCCCACTTCCGAAACGACGACGCATGTTTATGAAGTGACGCTGACGTGTAAAATAACTGCTTAACGGTCACAGGTACGAGGATCTAAGCTCAAAGACTCCGTAGACATTGTCTCTCTCAAGCCATACCACATCGCCATCGTTGAAGGTACAATCTCCCGCCAAATCCAACGGTCATAAAACCATGTAACTTTAAGCAGCAATTGTTACTTTTTTTCTTCTTTTTTTTCCCAGAGGACTACACCGAAGAGCAAGCCGTCGCTCACGTCCGGCGGCTCCTCGACATCGTCGCTTGCACAACATCGTTCGGCCAGTCCTCGCATAAGCCGTCGGGTCGGAGCAAGGAGTTTGTTCCAAAGGACGTCGAGAGCTCCGCTTGCACCGAGAACGCTGGCAATGATGCGCAGAAATCGACCGATAGGAAGAGTAAAACAGGGAAGGATGGAACCATTCCGGCGGCGCCGGAGTCGATGTATACCCCGCCACGACTTGGGCAGTTCTACGACTTCTTCTCGTTCTCGCACCTATCGCCGCCGGTTCAATGTACGTTCTTGTCACACTTGCATCGTTTTTTTCTAAACTTCCTTCTTTTTTTAGTTTCTGAAAGTTTCAAGGTTTACAGATATAAGGAGATCTACGCGTCCTTTTCATGAAGATAAAACGGAAGATGATTTTTTCCAGATCGATGTGAGAACTTTCTCTTCTTATCCTATTCAGTTTATCTGTGCATATACGTATATGACTCTGTGTGTATCAGTTGATTGATATGAAGGAAAATGTGTAAATCACAGGTGAAGGTATGCAGTGGGAAGCCGACAACGATCGTCGCTTCAAGAAAAGGGTTTTATCCTGCCGGAAAACGTGTTCTTCTCTGTCACTCTCTAGTTGCTCTGCTTCAGCAAATAAGCAGACCTTTTGACTCTGTTAGTTTTGATTCCTTTCTCCTTTCATTCTTAATCTGTCAAAGTTTACTTTGAGCGAGTCCTTTCGGGTTCCTGGAACCGGGTTTGTTAAGTCACGTCTTCTTCCTTTCTTCTCTGTCACCCTCTGGTTATCCTGCTTCTGCAAATAAGCAGAAGTTTTGACTCAGTTTGTTTCAATACCTTTCTTTCATTCTAAATCTGTAAATTTTTACTTTTAAGTGGTTGTTTTCGAGTTCTGTAACTGGGTTTGTTTAAATATGTGTTTCTCGTCTGGCAGGCGTATGAAGCTCTTATGAAAGCTTTCACAGAACACAATAAAGTAGGTTTCGCTCTTTCTTGCTCTGTTGTACTTTTTTATGTTCTTTTATCTCCGTATTTTGTGTACATGTTTGAGAATTGATGCTATATTATGATTTGCTTTGGTGCAGTTTGGAAACCTTCCTTATGGTTTTCGAGCAAACACTTGGGTTGTTCCTCCAATTGTTGCTGATAACCCCTCTGTTTTCCCATCACTTCCCATGGAAGATGAGAACTGGGGAGGTAATGGAGGTGGACAAGGAAGAAATGGTGAACATGATCACAGGCCATGGGCAAAGGAGTTTGCAATTCTGGCGGCTATGCCATGCAAAACAGCAGAAGAGAGGCAAATCCGTGACCGAAAAGCCTTTCTCCTTCACAGTTTATTTGTCGACGTTTCTGTTATGAAAGCTGTTGCTACAATCAAACGTATAATTGAAGGTAGTTTATGTTCTTTGGATGGTACTGCACAATCACTTCCACATGAGGAGAGGATCGGAGATTTGACCGTTAAGGTGAATAGAGATGTCGCGGATGCAAGTACGAAACCGGATTGTAAAAGTGATGGGAGTCAAGTTCTTGGAATGTCACAGGAAGAACTTGCTCAGAGGAATTTACTCAAAGGCATAACTGCTGATGAAAGTGCAACAGTTCACGTAAGTAAAGTCATTGTTCTTCCTAATCATTTTATTTGATCAGAAGCAGGTAGATTGAATTGCTGAAGACTTCTTTGATCTTGTAGGACACTCGTACTTTAGGTGTTGTGATTGTTCGACATTGTGGCTACACTGCAGTTGTTAAAGTTTCTGGCGAGGTTAGCTGGGATGGGAAGCCTATTCCTCAGGATATTGACATTGAGGACCAGCCTGAAGGAGGTGCTAATGCCTTGAATGTGAATAGGTCAGTTCATCTGGAAGGCTTGTGCAAAGAATCAATGCAAACCATTTATTGAAACTTATGCTTATTAGGTTATATGCATAACACTGTAAGTGATGGATTTGTGTCTATGCTTGAATTTACCTGTCAGCTTGAGAGTGCTGTTGCACAACTCGTCTAGTCCAGTCCAGCGGGTGCAGAGCGGAGATTCTGAAAATATACGTCCTGCTAGGCTGTTGGTGAGGAAAGTACTAGAGAATAGTTTGCTGAAGTTGCAGGAAGAACCTGTCAAAGATATTAAGGCTATTAGATGGGAGCTAGGAGCATGTTGGGTTCAACATTTACAAAATCAGGCTCCAGGGAAAACTGAGTCTAAGAAGGCTGAAGAAACAAAGCCAGAACCTGCAGTTAAGGGCCTTGGAAAGCAAGGCGCATTGCTGAAGGAAGTTAAGAAGAAAATTGATATCAGAAACAAAACTGAGGAGGGAAAAGATGTTTCTTCAGGTACCAACCTTGACATGAGCAAGAAATTGGGAACTCCTGATCAGAAAGAGTTGGAGGAGAAGGAAGAGGAAATGGCAATATCTTGGAGAAAGCTGCTTCCGGAAGCAGCATATTTACGCCTCAAAGAATCAGAAACAGGTCTTCATCTCAAGGTAAGCACCATTTACATCTATCAGAGTATGTTCCTTTTCGCATCAAAACCTGACCTTCTGAACCTGTAGATTTACACTAATCTTTCTTTTATAGTCTCTGGTGTAATTCAATGATCCATATTTCGTTTGATTGGCATCTATTTCACAGTCACCCGATGAGTTAATCAAGATGGCACATAAGTATTATGCTGATGTTGCTCTTCCAAAACTGGTCAGTTACCAGTCTACACCCTCCTTGATCTTGAACTCTTTATATGCTCTAGTTAACATATCTGCTTGGTGTGAACAAACTTCCAGGTAGCAGATTTTGGCTCACTTGAACTTTCACCTGTCGATGGAAGAACATTGACAGATTTTATGCATACCAGGGGTCTGCAGATGTGTTCCTTAGGACGTGTGGTAACTTCACTTGAGCTATTTTCTACTTTTATGGCATCAGACTTCAATACTAATTCAACTTCAAAGATTGTCACTTTAAGAACTGTGACGCTTTGAAAGTCACACTTCTGTATTCGATCTTTTTAGGTTGAATTGGCTGACAAGCTTCCTCATGTGCAATCTCTATGCATACACGAGATGATAGTTCGAGCCTACAAACACATACTGCAGGCTGTAGTATCAGCCATAGATAATGCTTCTGACTTGGCTCTATCAATATCATCATGCCTAAATATCCTGTTGGGAACACCTTCAACCAAAAATGAGGATGCAGAAGTCATAAAAGATGAGCAGCTTAAATGGAAGTGGGTCGAAACATTCCTTTCTAAAAGGTTTGGCTGCAGGTGGAAGCATGAAGGCGACCAAGATCTAAGAAAGTATGCCATTCTTCGAGGGCTTTCCCACAAGGTTTGATCATATGACTTTAGGTACTCATAGAGTATCACAGGATTAGTACACTCTACAATTCCAGGTTAAGGTTACAAGGAATAATCTTTCAGGTTGGACTTGAGCTTCTTCCACGGGACTATGAGATGGAAAGTGCTTCTCCATTTAGGAAGTCTGATATCATCAGTATGGTCCCCGTCTACAAGGTAAGATCCTGATTGCTTACCTTAGAAATAAAGCATGTCAATCACTCCTCTCTCGATAAACCTGAAGGGATTGTTTGTGCAGCATGTTGCATGTTCATCTGCGGATGGCCGTACTTTGTTGGAATCATCAAAAACTTCCCTGGATAAAGGAAAATTGGAGGAAGCTGTCAATTATGGCACGAAAGTATGAGTTGGTTATTACTTATCAATTTGTCTTTTTTGTTCCCGTATATCTGCTTCGGCATGCAGAAGTTATCTGAACATGTCTTGGTGAATTTTGAAGGCACTCTCAAAACTGGTATCAGTTTGTGGTCCGTATCATCGAATGACTGCAGGTGCATATAGTCTTTTGGCTGTAGTGCTCTATCATACTGGAGATTTCAATCAGGTATGTGCTTTAATATTCAACAGAGAAAGTTAAAGCTAGATGCTAATTTACTTCTAGTTTCTGAAATATCGGCCAAATTTTTAGTTGGATATGATGATATATCTCTATCTGATAAGAAGTTTTCAATATGCTTACATCTTTTCACTTCATCTAGGCAACCATTTATCAGCAGAAGGCCCTGGATATTAACGAGAGGGAGCTTGGTCTTGATCATCCCGACACAATGAAAAGCTACGGAGATCTTGCCGTGTTTTACTACCGTCTTCAGCATACAGAATTAGCCTTGAAGTATGCCTTTTTCCTTGGATGCATATCATGGCATTGTGGCATTTCTTATTTACCTACTGTAGCTTCTACTTGAATGAAAGGTTTTGTTTATTACAATCTTCATGGACCCTCATGATCATTCATGGCTACTCTAGGTATGTCAATCGTGCGTTATATTTGTTGCATTTAACATGCGGGCCATCTCATCCGAACACGGCCGCCACCTACATCAATATAGCAATGATGGAAGAAGGATTAGGAAACGTCCATGTTGCTCTTAGGTACCTCCATGAGGCTTTGAAGTGTAACCAGAGACTACTTGGAGCTGATCATATACAGGCAAGTAAGCACATAGTTATACAAACAAGGAACCACACAAAGACCACTTGAGGTGATAAGCATAGATAGACCTATCCCTATAAAGGTTTGACAATTTTCTGGTTCCTACAGACTGCTGCCAGCTACCATGCCATAGCAATCGCTCTCTCCTTGATGGAAGCTTACTCGTTAAGCGTTCAGCATGAACAAACCACTCTCCAGATACTGCAGGCCAAGCTTGGTTCTGAGGACCTGCGAACACAGGTATGTATAACGCTAAACATCCATTCTCCAAGTTAAGCTTAATTCAAAACTGTAAGCAACTATCTTTTTCCCAGGATGCTGCTGCTTGGCTGGAGTATTTCGAGTCCAAGGCTTTGGAGCAGCAAGAAGCTGCACGCAATGGTACCCCAAAGGCAGATGCCTCAATATCCAGCAAAGGCCATTTAAGGTAGTAACCCCTTGATGTTCCATATATTCTTCATATTGATCTGAAATGCTAGGAGGATTTGGATGTTAAAGTGTTCAATCTTAAAGATTATGTTGAACGAAATAGAAAACTGTATTCAGATTCGGTTGGCTGCAGATTCTGACTGTTAGCTTACCCACTAGCAGATATAGGTTGAGTCTTCTTTGTTTTTATTTGTTTAGCAACTAAATACAACATTTCTCCTCATGCATCAGCGTATCAGACCTTTTGGATTACATAACACCTGATGCAGATATGAAAGCAAGAGAGGCTCAAAAGAAAGCTCGTGCAAAGGTTGGAGGACTTTGACCTGTATTTGTTCTGTTCTGTTCTTGAGGTTGACTTGTGTTTTGTGAACCAAGTTCCCTTTCATTTTACAGTTTAAAGGTAAGCCAGGCCAAAACTGGGAAACTGCTGCAGATGAATTTCAGAAAGATGAAATCCTGTCATCAACTTATCCTGCTGTGGAAAATTCAAGTGATAAAGAAAATAACTCCGAAGCTCAACTAACGGAACCTAGAAATGAAAACGTAGATTCAAGCCTCCCAGATGAGACAATATCTAATAAGAGTGAAGACATTGCAAAAGAGGATGAATCAGATGAAGGGTGGCAAGAAGCTGTTCCAAAGGGTCGTTCACCTACAGTTCGCAAATCGTCTACTTCAAGGAAGCCGAGTCTAGCAAAGCTAAACACTAACTTCATGAATGCGTCCTCGTCATCAAGATTCCGAGGGAAGATCGCTAATTTTACATCTCCAAGAACATCACCAAATGATATGAGTACCTCCTCTGGACCCAATTTACCTGTCTCCAAAAAGTTTGTTAAGAGTGCTAGTTTCAGTCCGAAAACAAACATCTCTAGTGCCACAGCCAGTGGAGCAGAGAAGTCCAATAACCCAAAGCCAGCCCCAGCTACCCAATCTTTGACAGATCAAGTTGGCAAATCAACTTCAGTGTCAATTCCAATCAGTGTGCAGGCAGCTGGAAAAGTATTCTCATATAAAGAAGTTGCTTTGGCCCCCCCAGGGACAATTGTGAAGGCTGTTGCAGATCAGTCACCAAAAGGACATGTACCCACGGAACTAAGTCCTGAGGTGAACAATGAGACAGTTGCATCAGATGTCACCCATGATAAAGAGCCGCAAAAAGATGCTGAAGAAAATAATCAGAAACCTGAAGTTGAGAAACGGCTTCAGGATTCTGAGGAAAGTCTTGCACACAAAGAAGAGGAGAAAGAAATTGAAGGTGCAGTTTTCCCAGAAGCCGTGGGAGAAGCTAGGAATTCTGATATTGATGATAAAGAAGCAAAAGCTGAAACAACTAAATTTGAAACTTCTAGTAACGAAATTACAAAAGTTGAAGCTGCAAATGCTATAGATTCAGGAAGGGAGAACTTCAATGGTTCCAAGGATGAAGATTACGTTGAATCTAAACCGGATAGTGATGCAGCAGTTTCTTCTGCTCTTGAACCTGTACCTGGTGCACCTGAAAATGCAACTGTTTTACTAGAGAAAGATTCTTCAATTCCTAGTCAGGCAGAAGATAATCCTCAGGATATATCCAATAGCGACGCAACTGTCAACACATTGGTGGCTGAAGGAGAAAAGCAAGATGAAACAGAAACGGGAAAGGAAACAACAAAGAAACTTTCAGCAGCGGCACCACCATTTAATCCGTCTATGATTCCAATTTTTGGTTCAGTTACAGTACCAGGGTTCAAGGATCAAGGAGGAATTCTTCCTCCACCATTAAGCATTCCTCCTATGCTTACTCTTAATGCTGTCCGCAGATCCCCTCATCAGTCAGCCACAGCTAGAGTTCCCTATGGCCCAAGGCTTTCTGGTGGCTATAATAGATCGGGAAATCGTGTTCCGAGAAGCAAAACTAGCTTCCATAACACTGAAAATGTTGCAGATGGAAGCCACTTCAGCCCTCCTAGAATCATGAATCCACATGCAGCTGAATTCGTCCCTGGTCAGCCTTGGGTTCTCAATGGCTACCCTGTGTCACCAAATGGTTACTTGACTACCCAAAATGGTATGCCAGTGTCTCCAAATGGTTTCCCAATGTCTCCAAATGGCATCCCATTGTCACCTGATGGACTGAATGGCAGCCAAATGAGTACAAATGGGTTTCCTTCATCTCCAGTTAGTTCAGTAGATTCCATAGTTTCTGAGTTTAAAAGCGAAGATGCTGCGGTGGAAGATAACGCAGGAAGCTGCTCAGGACTAGTAGATAACCAGCCAGAAGAACAAAAGATTACGGAAGACCAAGATAAGAATGAAAATTCTGAAATTGAAGAGAAGCTTAATGTAGCTTTTGCAAGCGAGGAGAAACCAAGCAAGTGCTGGGCTGATTACAGTGACAGCGAAGCTGAGATGGTTGAGGTTACAAGCTAAAGATTTAACATACATTTTATTAGTTGAAAGTGATCTTCTTGCACTTGGTGCTGCGTAAGACTGAGAAACGGAATCATGGTAAACATTCAAGTACAGGAAAGCTCCTTTACATATTGGAGAACGGGACCTGACCCAACTTTAGAACTTGGAAATCTGAATATCTTCTGATACAGTTTGGTTTTGCTGCAAGAAAAAGGAATTGTTGGAGTTGCATGCCATAGGAATATACCATGACTATGAAAGGACATGTTGAGTAGCTCTTGAGTAGCTTAGAATCATGTCATTGACTTTTTTGTTCTTCTTTTGCTGTATTCTTTCTTTGTTGTCAAATTAAGATGAAGTAACCTGAAGAGTTCATATTTCGAGGAACAATGACCAAATTGAAGGTCTGGAGTAATAAATGTTTAATCAAGTTCATGTAAGACTTGTTTTTGATATAACAAAATAATATTAACTATAGAAAAATAAGACAAGTGGTAGGGTGGAAGAATAATAGAATGAGCAAGCCAATCTGATCAATCAAAAGGCTCAAGAGGAAATTCTACTCTATATCATTGCAATAAAGATTTTCTTAATAGGACATAAACTGCAAGCCTGCAACAAGAGAAAGAGAAGATACAGGGAAAGAATGCCTTGGCTACAATCAATCTCTAAGCTAATTGTGGAATGCTTAAGCTGCGCAGACTGGTGATCTCTGGCGAAAATCCATAATAGTAAGTGTGGCAGCACAATGAGTAAGTGCAGCTAGAATGACAAACACATGAAAAATCTGATGGCTATGCCCTGCAATGTCAAACGCACCAGGCTTCCAACGTTCTGGTATTCTGGTGATATAAAACCCAGCTCCTGCAGCATATAAAACAGCCATAACAAGTTCGTATCCTATGGATACAAGAACATGGGGATGGCTCCAATGGATGATTGTAGCATGTGCAGCAGGAATCACCCCAGAAAAGCCCATGATAAGGAATAAGGTGGCCCTGAAAGGTCGATAGCAAGGAGCAGATAGAGCAGGGGAAATAAGGGTGATGATGGCAAGGACGCCAAAGATGGTAATAGAGGCCAGATAACAGAATCGCCAATAGGGGTTGCAATAGAAGGCATAGTAGATTGGAGCAAAGAATGAACAAACAATCATAAGGGAAATGCCAGCATAATCAAGGCGCCAAAAGAAGAGATTGAAGCGTTTGGAATGGCAAGCTAGGAGATGGGAAACAGAGCTGCAAATCAAGCAACCCATTGCCCCAGATAAGAAGACAAGCCACGGCCATCTAGCAATAATTTCGGAAACATCTTTTTCATCCAATTGCAAGATAGATTGTTGTGAAATGCGTCTCAAGTGTGAATCCTGCAAACAAGTATCAAAGTATTTCTTGCATAAGACCCCTAAATAATAGAATCTTATTAGCATTAATCAAATGTATGCTCAGCGATGCTAACTCTTATATAGGTCCACTTTAAGCTATCAAGAAACACATTAAGGCCATGCATGCAAAATAACTCCATCATGATCAAATGTTTACATTCACCTTAATTGCTAATATTTCAACTTTTATCCAATTCTTCTCAATATTAATGGCTTCCCATTTGTAACTCAACTCCCGATCAACTTCAAGTAACAAGCAACAAGTATCATAAAACTAGCTGAAGCTAGGAATCTTCTTATTTTTGTTTTTTTTTTAATAAACAGAAATTGTTTAAGGAATTAGTCCCAGAAATTTTTAAGGAACAGACCTTGAGGGAGCTAGCCCAAATTTCCAAATTCCAAGTAGAAAGGAATGAAAAACGAAAGATTGCTTTACTCTAAAGTCGTTGCAAAGAGACTCACAAAACGCCTGACTTTGGTAAAACAAGCTGTTCCAGTAAAATCTCATGTTGTCTTGTCAAAAATAAAAGTTAAGAAAGATATGAACGTTCTCCAAGAAGAAACACATGGTGTTACCCCCACCATTCTGAATCCCCTCCCTGATTCTTGTCTTGAGAATATCTCGTTTTCAGGACCCACTTCCACAATTAATTTGATTCACATGAACAAGTAATTTATCATTTTCTCAAGGTTTTTCACATCCAACTGTTTTCCCTTTTTCTTATTTTCAGTCAAGTACAATCCCCTCCCAAGCTTCTGTTGAACACAAAACAAGATTCCAAGAACAGCAAACCAAAGGAAAATACAAGAAATACAGACTAAAAAGTTCAGACTTACAGGAAAGACTTGATCATCAGACACGTTGAAGTCCATGATCTTTACCATCATTGCAGTCATTAACGGCCCAGAAACTTTCACTCTGCAGGTTACAAGTTCCAACTCAAGAATCAAAACTTTTGTTTGTTCAAAGTTACAGAATTTAACGCAAAAAGAAACCTTGTCAAATCTTGAAAAATCTACTCATCGATAATTAATGTTTACGTTAAATTAGCAAAAGTCCAAATTATGATTTCATCGAACAACAAATCGAACCTTGAGAAAATTGTGATCAAGCTGCCCAACTCCTTCATCTCCATACAGCTCATAACAGTCAACCAAACAAATACCAAGAACCCCACCAAATGCCTACACACACACAAGAACAAAGATTCCATTTTTCTCAGCACCCAACAAAGAGAACAAACAGAATATGACAAGTTTACTTCTAATTATAAAAACTACGTGCTTTACGCTTACGTCCATATATTGAGAGTCTCGTTGTGCCAAGAGAAGACGCTGAAGAGAGCGTCTTTTAACGGCCACTCGCAACGGTAATGATCCAATATGTACTCGTTGTCTTGCAGATACTCCGGCAAGTCCTTATACTTCACCAACCGCCTCTCGAATATTTTCTCCGTTTTCTTCTCCTCCGGCGTTTCGGCTTCCGATGAGGAGTTCTCCGTTCTGCAACGATTCATCTTATTCTTCTTCTTCCCCTGCATTTTCTCCTCAAAATTAACCATTCCTTTTTTCATGCTACAAATATCAAACTTAAAGAAGAGTAAGCCTCGCCGGAAAGTAATCGTCGGAAAATGCAGTATCCGGCGAAGCTCTCCGGCTATCTCTCCTTGGCTGAGAGCAATTATCTCCCCTCTCGTGTATATATATGCACAACCGAGGCGAAGCGCGTGACCCATTTAAATCCTGCAGTAAGCCATGATTCAGTGCGCCAATCCTAGAGTATCTTAATGATCTTGAAACATCAAACATGTGACATCTTCATCATTGAAGGGCAGATATTAGGGGGTGTATTACCCTAATAATAAATTCGCGCGTGGTCGATTGTTGCTTTTTTAGACGAACGGATTTGACCTTTAGAATTCAAGGTTGGCGGAAGGTGAGAAATGTAAATTCGGTGACCAATAAAATAAGTGGGAGACGCGAGTATAGTTTTGTGTCCTACTGGCATGTTCTAGTTGACACGTGTACATTTTCAACTTGTTCCTCACATGTCCACTTGGAAATAACCTATATGAAGATAGGCATTAAAAAAATTTTAGTCGGCTCCACATAAATTATTTAATAATAAAATTAGGAATTAAATATTAAATTTCTAATAAACAATCGTTCGTGACAACCCTTTCATGAATAATTAAGTAAATTCAAAATAAGGTTGAACCAATGAGAACAGGGCATGTAACATACATATTATATTATACACTTTTTTTTTTTATAAATTAAGGAACCCGCAGTCGTTATATTTTAGATGCATACTAAGTAAACTTTCGGATTGATGCAATAGCCTATAAATTATACTAATCAGGTATTCCGTATTAAGCAAATCTTGTATAATAGATTCGATCAAGAGAACATAAGTGACAACGTAAATTGGGAGATTCGAATATGGGACCTATTATAAATATAATTATATTATAAACTTAGGTAAGCTTCTATCCACTATCATAGACCAAAACTTGTCTTATTCGTTATAATTATCTTTAAGAAATTTTTTTATTAATAATTTTTATAATTATTTCAAATTGTGATATATAATTAATTATTGGTTTTAAATAATAATTCCTTTATGTTATAACCATAATTATATGCATGTTACTCAAGATTATGTAACATTCATGTCATATTAAAAACACAATTATATTATAAATTTTAGTAATCTTTAAACAATTATCAGGCATAAAAAATTAGCTCATAATAACAATAACACTTAGTAAAAATCTCGCAAAGACAAGAGATCTGGAGAGGCTCGGTAATATTTAATCTTACCCCTAACTAATAGAGACGTTGTTTTCAAATGACCCAAATAAATAAATGAAAACAATAATAATATGTAATTACCACTCAAGCTAACTATAAGGGGCAAGAATTAAAAGATATAAGAGAACTACCAATATTTCTTTACGAGAGATTATTTACTTAAATTCTAACATGTCAAAGTTTTATATTGTAAGTCACACTTTAAAAATTAGCTTCTTTGAATTAATTGTTTATTTTAGAATACATACTTTTACATTTATAATTTATTTAGACAAAAATTAATTTAAATTAGGATTATTTTAGGTTGCACTTTTATTATTCAATTATATTATAATTATTACCAATATTGTAAAAACCGAACCAATTTTATAGTCAAAACCTTGAATTAACTAACTTTTCGATTCGGTTTTTATTTTGTAGTTTGATTTAGTTTAATAATTTTTTAATTAAAAACTGATCGTTTTATTAATTAATAGACCAGTTTTTCTAAACTGTTCAATTTTTATAAACAAAAAAAACTAATTAATTTTTATTGAACTGTCTATTTTTTAATTACACTTTATGTTGTTCAATAAGTAAGTATAATCTTTTTCAATCATTTTTAGAATTCTTGAATTTTATTTAACCGATTTTATGATGCTCTAATCAGTTGAACATTTTAAACCTTAAATTTTCTGTTTTATCGATTTAACTTCCTGTCTGATTTTGAAAATAATGATTATTATACATAAATAAACCTTTTACTCAATTGAGATAATACAATTTTGATCATATAATGTGAATGATTCATCAAGAGTTAGGTAAATTTCCTTCATGTGAAAGGCAAAAGACTCTTTGAAACTTTTCAAATTTGATATGATGTGTATAACTCAGGCAAGTTTTGCAAGCACCAACATGAAGAAAGAGTTCTCTCTCTCTTATGGTACAAGTAAGACTAAATAGAAGGGATATATCACATTGACAAGGCATGTTGATATGTAGGGAGACAAAGAGCTTGCTTGTAAACAACACACTTAAATTTCCACAATCAAAGGGCGAAGAATTTAAGGATTGGAAAGCAAGTTGAAAGGGTTGTAGGTAAATGGAGGGGTTCACCTAAAGACGGAAGTTGCATTGGTTAGTTTAGTTTCTTGGAGACTTGGGCATGTATTAATTAAAGAAACCATTGAAGGAACCTAGGGCGTAGATAAGTTGATAAGAGGCTCTCCTTGTTTAAGTGAAGTTGTGGATTCGAACCCTCCTCATGTATGTAACCGTTTAAAACTTGGGGTTAAAGTTTTACCTCTCGTAAGGGACCTATCTAGTTCAAGCGAAGATTAATTTAAGTGTGAATTGCTTAAAAATATCTTTCTATAATTGAAACCTACCTAAGATATCTCGTGAGCAATGAAAAAGATTGGATTGTGTGATGAATGAGGTCATTGGCGTGAAGTGCGTTGAGCTCTTGAGTGACATGTCTCTGAAACTTCGGGTTTGGCCTTATCATGTGCTCAAAAGGCATGTCCAGGCTTACCCAAGATGGAGCAATGCATGCGTTTAATATGATTACACGAGTGACATTGAATTAAATATTTGAAATTTGATTAATTTTGTCTAGTTATTATTTGATAATTTTTTAATAATATTATTCTAATTAGGAATATCAGATTATTTAAATTGTTAAATTTAGTTAGTTAAATTGAACTAAATTCAGACTTAGTCGTTATTTCTGTGAATAAATAAATGTTTATATGTTTTAACTATTATTTTTGTTAGAATGATAAAAAAGTTAATTTTAACTTAAAATTAACGTATTAAATTTAACTTGACACGATCATATGTCGCAAAAAAACATAATTTAAATAAAAAGATATTTACTTGAAATATTTTGATATTATAATTTAGTAGATTTAGATTTGAACATAAAACTACCTATTTGAAATATTTTTGAATTATAATTCAAATTCAAATGAAAAGAATTTAAAATATTTTTTAATAAAAAGAGTTTAATTTTTTAAATATAATGGGTTTTAAATTTAGCTTGAATTGGAATTGGACCTAATGATAGGTACCAATCTATGGTAGAGTTGCATTCCATTTCCATGGAGTGTGGCCCATAAAGAGCTATGGACAGGTTTCATACTTAATGTATCAAATTTCATGTTCATTTAGTTTAAGTGAATAATTCATATTTAATAAATTATTGAATATATATATATATATACTATAAGACTTTTTTAATCTAATCAAGTGTTATATTTTTTCAATATAAAAAAAGAATAAGAATTATTAATTAATATTTACCAATATTTTAAAAATTAGAACAAAAATTAAAATGGTAAGAAGTAATGTTTAAAGTTTAAAAAATTTATTAGGCATTAGACCATTGTAAAACCAATTAAATAATTAAATAATATTAAAGAATTTGAAATATGATTGAAGGAAGTTGTTCTTACTCATCAAACAATTTAAAGTTTAATTGAAAAAGAAAATGATAAATTAAAATTTATTTATTTATTTTGATTAATAAAAATTAATTAGTTTAAAAATTGACCAATTAATTGATAAATTAATCGATTTTTAATAACAAAAGTTATTAAAATAACTCAAACTAAAAAATTGATCAATTGAAGGTTTGTACAATTCTACTGACCGAACTGATTCGATCTTTTAATCATTAATATCTACGATAGGATTCAAAAGGGCATAGATTTCTAACAAATTTATTAAGAAAAAATTGTTTGAATGAAGGACATAACATAATAAATATTTTGTTATTGAAAATAATTATACTTTTATTGAGTTATAAATAATTTAGTTATGATAGAAAGTGTGGACATAAAATATTAGAAAGTTAGTGCAAATTTTATTCTTTAAATTTAGAAATCTCCTAATAAAAAATCATTTAATTCTTTCGATCATGTTTTAAAATTTTATTTAATAAATTAATAACTTAAAAATAATAATTAATTTGAATCATTTACCTTATGCTTAGTTGAGGTTTATTAATGGAATGGAATGAAATATAATATTATTCCATCGTTTGAGATGAGAGTTTATAATGGAATGAAAATAATGGGATGGAATGGAACAGTTTCGTATTACATTATATTTCATCATAAACAATAAAAATGAAAATTCATATTTTGAAAGTTTAAGGTAGAAAATAAAATGATAAACAACTTTACACTATATTACGAATTCTTTCATCCCTCCCAAATAGTAATTTTTTAATATTACATCAATTTACATTCCATTATATTATAGATTATTCTATTTTATTAAAAGCCTTAAATCCAACTAAATATAACCTTAATGGATTGAAAGTAAATTTCACTTTTTCAAGAAATTAATAATCACTAATTATTAATGTAATTATTAATGAGTTGGAATAGTTTTTATTGTGATCTATTTCCAACTAATTAACTAACTAAGGATAGGTGAAAACAGGGAAAAGCAAACATGACAGAGAATCAAATGGTTCGTTCCTGTTCATCTTCTAAGTACATAATCATGGGCTGGTCCTAAAATCATCATTCTTCCATAAGACAACATGTATTAATACATGGAATATTATATATATATATATATAAGATCCTCTGCATGCTTTAATATTGATAGTAATAGTTTAAATCGGATTCGAGTTGTAAAATTTTAGTTAAACTTAATATGATTTATTAATTTTAAATTAGTTATTATTAGGCTTGACTATACACCATACCGAGTTTGAGTCCACCCGAACCTAAATTCGACCTATAATTATGTATCAAAGTCGGCTTAGGTCCGGTATGAAATTTTGTGTTTAAATTCGTATAGATCAGGTATGAAATTTTGTGTTTAAGCTTGTACTTGACTTAAAGTTTGATTAAAATTTTAATTTTTATAATTAAGAATGACATTATTATATTTAAAATTTTGAACTTTAAAATTATAATTAAAAAATTATAATTAATGTAGTAACTTTATTTATTCACTTGCTAATCCAATTTGTTTGGCTCTTATGGAGAACAAGGGTCCGAAACCAAGCACAGATGTGTCCTCTTTTTCATACTTTCCAAATTTTCCCTATTCATCAATTAATTATCTGCCCTTTACTAATTAAATTAGCTTGAAGTTAGCACAAATTGTACGTGATTTTGTTTGCATTAGGCTTGCTTAATTATGTCGGTGATCATACTTACAAGCATATGATGCTCTACTTTTTTTTTTTTGAATTCGAGGAAATTTCGTAGGCAAGCTAAGCGGGCACACCTTTCTAAGGGTCCAACTGGCTCACCACCCCACAGGCGGGTCAAGCGGGCGCACCTCATCATTGAGGGCCCAACTAGTTCTCCATCTACAGGTAAAACCTCGGCTGCCCCAGGCTCTTACAAGAGGGGCTAGCATGAAATCGAACCTGGGACCTAACAAAAGTTAAGCCCCGCTCTCAACCATCAAGCCACACCCCTTGAGGGCAAAAATTTGATCATTTAAGTTTTGATCATTATCACAATATTCCTTAATTATTATTAATTAATAATTAAGGAATATTAATTACGGATAAAGGAAATACCTTAGTAAAAATATGGTGGGGACAATTACTGAATAAAAAATTCAACCAGGTTTAATTATAAAAATCTTGAGCTGTCTAATTTTTTGGTTCAGTTTTCAAATTTTTGGTTCAATCAACTTTAATAACTCTTAATGTTGAAAACATATCAGTTTAATTTTATACAATTATATTTCAAATCTTTAGCCGATTTTATGATTGTTTAAAACCGATTAAACTTTAAATCTCTTGTCTTATTGATCTATCATCTTATCTGGTTTTTAAACATTGATAAATAATAATTTAAAGTAAATTTCAGTGCACAAATTTTCTTACTTTGTGATAGTCGGAAAATAATCATTAATTGCACATAACATTCCCTTTTATTTTATAATAAGATTCTTACTTTGTGATAGTCGAAAAATAATCATTAATTGCACATAATATTCCCTTTTATTTTATAATAAGATTGTTTCTGTGATTCGAATATGTAAACTTATATAGTTATAAAACATAATAACTCATGACGGATGGGTTTTCAATTTCTTTAATCCTTGGTTTTTGTCATAAACCCAGTTTAATAAGTACATTTACTAATCAACAAAAGGGTCTGAATGTTTTATTAAACAAATATAAAAATTGTGTGCTGTTACAAAAGTCCTTTCGTCTGAGGCAAAGTAGAGCCCAAGCCGTTTGATACAGATAGTGATTTTTCTGTTCTTATTCGATCAATCAAGTTCTTGAAAAAAACCTACCACTTCAAGCACCGGTTTATATAAACTGAGCCGCCTAAGTACACAAACCAGCAAACATAGGACTCATGCAACAATGCTAGATCTCAAATTTTGTCTCAATTGCTTTTAATTATTTTTCGTCATCACACATAATCCGAAGTTTCGTATTAAAGCAGAGTTTGAAAAGGTCTGATAATACGCAGCCTTATCCTAATATAACAGAGAGGTTGTTTTCGATAAATCCGTATGTAAATGTGACAATAAAATTTACTTTTAATTACTATTACATATAACCAAAGACAAACATATTTTTAGCTTTTTTTTCAAAAAAACATATTTTTAGCTTTTTCATATTTTAATTATTTAATTGATATCAATTTTATCTTAATTATATAGAAAATTATTCATATACTTTAATTAGTCTGTTTAATAATTTGAAGTTTTTAAGAAGTGATTTAGAAGATTTGAATACTCAAACTCACTAAATCCTACGATACTCATTAAAGTTATGATATGATGCTCGTAAGAGATGACGAGGATATCGACTCTCTTTTTGAAGAACAACCTAGTAAAGATGAAGAGACATTGTTCAGACTGTCTGATTATGAATCAATCTATTGATGATAAGGTCGCCAAATGATCAATTGTTTTGCTGGAAACATAATTTGAAGGTGATGAAGTGTCAAATGATCAGGGACGGAGTCAGACTCAACTCTAAGGGGGGGCTGGGGGCTACCATCCAAATGCAAAAAAATAATACAATTATATAATTTTATTAATAAATAATCAAAATGCAACACGCCGTTCTTTTAGATCATGAAAATCATCTATCAATAAATCTGTACTAACTGTTTCAACAATTTCTCTTTCAATAAACACTAATAAACAATCAGAG
>JANTNU010000234.1:1755238-1765405 GCA_024752395.1 Erythroxylum havanense
AAATATATTTAATAATTCATAAATTATATCATTAGAATGCATTATTAGATGAATTAATAAATTAAAATTAAATGATATATTTAATTTAGTTGATAGTTATAAATTTATATATATCTTTTTTTAGACAATAGTTTAAGCTATTATGTGAAGCCAACTTAAATAGTTTACATAGGTCCACTCTATTTTGTGCTGAATAATAGGTAGATGGTAGAATTTGAACTCATGATTATTTGATCTCAAAGATTCTGATACTATGTTAAGTAACCGTTTCAGCACAATAGCTTAAGTTGCTATTTGAGACTAATTTAAACGATTTTATATATTTACTAACATATTCTACTAATTAAGTTAACATCAATGCTTTTTGGAGTCTTGATTTTGATTACGACCATCTGATTAATGGATGGATGTCTGATTAATATCTTAATTAATCAATCAGTATATACATATATATATATATATATAGTAATATATATATATATGTTCTTCCGTCACGTTCATTGCACTTGCATGGAAAGTGTAGAATTATTAAATTATTATTACTATTATTCCTTTGGTTTCACTATAAATTAGCAGGCCAGACGACTCACATCACTTGGTCTTCTGGGTGGGTAGACATGGGAGCTGGGAGGCACAGGAAGTCATCTTTCTCTCTGTTCAATATCTTCAAGTGGTGCTGCTCTCATGGAAGTGACGATATGATGAGCGAAGATGGTTTTTATGAGGGCATTAGGATATGTCGAAGTGATGAAGATGGACAACGATGGATTGGTGAACCAGGTATCGACGGTAGAGCCTCCGCCTTCATTGCCAGGTTCTACGAGAGTCGCGTTTCAGACCCTGAACGCCAAACTCTTGCTTTCTGATCATCAGACCAGAGAGAGATCATAGCTAAAGATTGATAGATAGATTTACCAATTCTACTTGTCCGGTGGGTTTCATGCAACATTCTTCTTTCTTCCTGATCAAATTTCTCAATGTTGTATTCATATGTTTTATAATAATGTTCGATGCATAATACCACCGTAACTGCACTAGTGTCGTTCGTAATTGTTACAATTACTCGTAAAACAGTCGCAAATTTTATCGATATGAATAAAGATCTAGTGTGACATGCACTTTCATATGATTTAAGGTAAATGAAATTTAACCTAAGGTTCATGAACATATACAATTGACCATCTTAGATCCGACTAATTGTAATCTCTCTTCTTCTATATGAGATCTTGATCAGACAAGATAGTTAAGAATGCCAGAGTATAAAGTAACTTTCTTACTAAAGGTTCTCTGTTCTCTGTTCACTTCCAACCAATAATGTAAATATGGTTCCTGGAAAGAGTGGCTCAAAGTGGCATGAAAGCTCCCAAGAGTCTCTTTGCATTAAAGGTCATGAATTCAAAGTCATATACTCCGACTTGATGTGTATATATGCATATAATTCTTACTTATTACTTAAGTCCATATGATGCTTGATTTTAAATTATTAATTTGTTAAATAATCTATTTAGTATATATTTACAGAAACAATCTCTCTATTAAGTAAAGTTAAGGTTACATATTATTGGATCTTTATAAATCTCGCGTCTTAGCGTAATTTCATCTAGGTGTTGATGATGATAATGATATGCGCGGAAATGTATAACGTTTTATCAAATTTTTTGTTGACAATCCAATTGCAAACCCGAGACATTTTCGGGAAAAATTGGTCAAATATTTTTATTTTTATTTATTTTGAAAGAGAAGATATTAGAAGTAAATTGCTTATTTACTTTATAAAAAACATAAATTTATATAAGATTAATAAATATGTATGACAATTCATTTTAAATAATTGATTTGCTAAGTAATTTAAAATTAATAAGCATATATATATATATATATATAACTTATAATGTCTGCCTTAGACTTCTATTTAAAAAAAGACTACGAAACACACACAATATGATATCAGATATGGACTAATCAAATGTCACTAATATTATAACTCAACTTGACTCTTAAAAAGAACTCAAACTAATTTAATTTAACTTAAATTATTAATT
Organism: Erythroxylum havanense; assembly: GCA_024752395.1. Lineage (NCBI taxonomy): Eukaryota > Viridiplantae > Streptophyta > Magnoliopsida > Malpighiales > Erythroxylaceae > Erythroxylum > Erythroxylum havanense. Next base: position 1,757,281 of record JANTNU010000234.1, read on the forward strand.
TAAGATAATTATGATAGATTATTAATTTAAATTTAATTCAGTTAGTTCGGTTTAAGTTTTGAAACAATATTAAATCATTACGTAAACAACCTTTGATTAGTACAATTGTAACATTCATAACATATATATATATTTAATTGAAGGTTAAGAAAAGGGGTTATTTTAAATAACTAAAAATTAATTAGAGTTTTTTTCGAAAATCTTAAAGATTAACTAATTATAAATATCATCAACATCATTATATTTAGTCCAAAATTTTGCAATAAAGCGAGGTTTAAAAAGGTCTGATAGTATGATCTTACCACTACATAATAGAAATACGGTTTTCAAAATTTTGATGATTTTTTTTTTACTACAATATTATTTACGACACGAGCACATGTCTCTTTTCTCTTGAGGCCGAGGGTGTAAACGCACAGTGGATGGCTGAAAAAGAAGCTTAGCTTAGCTACATGTATAGTGTTGTTTTATGCAGTTGGCACACACTATTGTTAGATTCTGTAAAAGAATGAACGCGGTACGAAGGTTCGCAGCAGATATTTGAGGTTTGAAGTTATTGGAATCTTTTTGTTTTCTTATGCTCCTCTCTTTCATGACTAGCCAACCCTCCTAATTTTTTAATTTAATAATTTAAATTTAATATAATAAATTATTAATTTATATCGAATCTAATTAGTTTAGTTCGGATTTAAAAATGGGATTGAATCTTCTTATCAATAATAATTAATCGATTTATAGGTTAATATTCGTGTTGCATGTATTTAATGCATCGTTATTTTTACTAGAAATGAAAAAGAAAAGAGTTTTTAGAAAATTAAAAATTTTAAAAATTAAAAATTTTCAAAAGTTATTTAAACCACATAGAAACAACAATAACAAGAACATGATAATAATCCCGCTAAATACAGAATCAAGGGAGGTTTAGCATATACAACCTTATTTCTAATTAGTAGAGAAACTATTTTTGAATAATCTATAAGAAATAAGAATAAATAATTATATTAGATTGAATGAGAATATATGTTGATTATCACATTCCAATATCTTTTATCCAAAGAATTTTATGGGTAATGCTTAATCAATATAATCTATTAGGATAAAACAATTTGTAGAATTGTCTTTATTACTTAAAGGGCAAACCTGATGCTCAAGCTTTTCCACTTTGTGAGAGTCAGGTAAAGATCATCAATTGTACGTAATTTTCTTTTTATATTTTACAAAAAAACTGTTGTCGTGATTTGAATATGCAACATTCTCGATTACAACTGAGTAACTTTATTAGTTTCTCAAAGGCTCGCATTCAATTTTATTTATTGATTGATCACACTAAAAGTATTGATTCACTTTTAGGATTTTTTAATAAAAATTCAAATAAGTTCTTATTTTTACAAATTAATGTTTAACCTCAAATTTTATTTATAGAACAAAATTTTAAAAAATATACAACTCGTATTGTTACTCAATTACTTTTTCACTTGTTGATAAGTTAAATCTTATTATTATATTTAGAAGGTTTGATGCAAAGATGTGAGATTTGAACTTATTGGAATCTTTTTGTTTTCTTATGCCCTCTCCTTCTTCATGACTAATCAAGTCCCCCTAATTATTCTAAATATAATAATTTAAAATAAATATAATAGTTGTTAATTTAGATCGAGTTCAATTAATTTAATTCAAAATTTAAAGTTAAATTGAATCATTTTATCAATAATAAGTAATTGGTTTACATGTAATATTCATGTTATGTGTATTTAAAGTTAAAAGTGTAAAACATTTTTGTCCTTAAGGACAATTTTGTCTTCTTCCTATTAAGTGGACAACTATTAATTGTAATTTTGGTTTTCAATAAATTATTAGCTAAGTTGTGTAATTTGATATAGATAAAGGTAATAAAATGACCAAATAAATGATCTAAAGGACCTTCACTGTGGACCTGGTTTATGTCGATGTTGTGATGGAAAGCCTGATATGAAATCTGTATAAAGGTTAAGGCCTCCTGCAGTTACTTATATCAATCGTAAATATACGGTTCTCTGACTCGTTAAGAGATTTTGTATATTGAGGAAATTGTAGAAAGGCCCAAACCAAGTGTCAGTGAACAACTTCCTTAACTATCTTGGGAGGATTGGAGCTCATTTCGGTGTCAAAATTTGCTTTGGAACTTAGAATAAAACCGAAATCAGATGTTCTATATTTTTTTTTCATTTTTTACCTTTTCGTGTATAATCCTGAGTACGTAATAGGGTCTGTACTACATATTACAAAAAGTTATTGAAATAAATTAATACATTTTTACTCATTAAAAACCTGAGGTTTGAGTTAGTTATACATTTTTTTTTGGTTAATGTTTTTTTTTTGTTTAAAGGGAAAGTCGGAGCCAATTACAAAACAATGCGTGGGACACAAGTTTCTGACTGATCCTCAGTGAGGAAGTGGTGGCATCCGGAGAGTGTAGTGTTGAAAAAAGTAACCCTTATAGTGAAATGGGCTGCCTGGAAGGCCAACTAATCTGTGCATTTGTTGCTCTCTAGGTAGAAATGTCGATGAGCAACAGACTATACGGGAGAGTAACTCGTGTATGCCCAGAATAATAGAATTGACTGCTTGTATGCAATGCACAGTTGAGACGATCAAGAACTGTACTGCGACCGAGTCCACTTCTAGCTCGATGCAACTGGTAGGATTTAGATGGTACGTCGGTGTAATTTCCAAGAGTGAAAAACAGGGGATCTGATCTTCTGTGCCATCAATACTGTCCCTACTCTGTGCCACTCCATCCTAGCCACCCATTTATATAAGACCCACATAAATAAGTGGTTAGAATGGAATGGCACAAGATAGGGACAGTGTTGGTGGCACAGAAGATTTGAAGGCGAAAAACAGATGGCAATCGCAATGAGGCGTTTCCTTGGATTCCCTGATGGTGAGTTGACGAGGTCGGAAGGTAACTTTTGGCAGATGTACAATGTCAGTCTCTGTTCCCTCTGAAGCTCAGGTTTTCTTATCCACGTTTATCTGATGCAATAAATTAAGCCGTTGCCGTTAGATTTCGAGACGCAGTGCTATAAACGAGTTAGGTGATAAGATTAGATTACCTGACATAAATGTTAGAGAGCAATCGAGGAAAGCAGAAGGCTGGGACCATATCTGGCCTTCTTCTTTGATATTGCTTCTGCTTTTTCCAAATGGGCAAGAAAGAAACACAACATCACCTCCTAGATCATCCATTAGAATATTGATTTAATTGAATCCGGTTATGTCTCAAAGAAGTAGATTCTGGTTAATGGGCAAGAAAGAAGCGCAACATCGACTCCTTAATTGGTTTAAAATTGTTCTTTGTTATGTCTTTGTAGGTATGGCTTTATGAAGAGAATGACCGAGTTTACTTTTGTTCAAGGGCTCTTCAATATAATGCGTGCTCTCTTTTTGCTTATGATTAAGATGATACTGCTTTTTTTGGACCACTACAGTCTTCTAAGGTATGCTCATATTTCATACGAGGAGATCTCCATCACAAGAATGAGATAATTGAAAGAAATTAACACGAAATTGTGTTAATTTTTGATTAATTTCCCAAGATTGTAACATGCTATATTCAATAATTATATGGACAAATATCTGAAAATTGTTGAATAATAAAATTCATTATTGTTTTCTGTGAAGTGAAATGACAGAGACGTAAAAGATTAACTACTGTTATTTCAAGCCCTAATCAACAAAAAACACATACAGTTCTCAATAGGGCGACTGTATTTAAGGTCGGTTAATAGTAAGATATCCTGTGTACTACAAAATATGGGTCAAGCTTACCCATCATAGCAAGCCCATAAACATAAGCTCGATGACACGTTTGAGAGATAATTACCAAGTCAAATTATCTTAACATCAAATTAATCGGAGTTTGTACAAAATTATGTTTATTATGCTAGTCTACAAAATTAATGATAAAATTTTATCAATAATTTCATGATTGTATATGATACTAATTATTCTTTTAGGTAATTGGTGAGAGTAAAAGGAAGTGAGAAATGTTACTTCTTTTGAGAGAGTCACCTTATTACTAAACAAGGTGGGATAACATTAATATAATTACATATAGCCTTCTTTTTGCCTTTTTATTCCTGTAATTAATTGAAAGTGATTTTTTTTTAATTTATGGTTTGTCAGATTCGAGATATAAATGATTTATTTAAGAAAGAAGTAAATGAAATCATAAATACGTTTGCTCATAAAGATTGTGTTTTATCATATGATGACATACATAAAAGGTGTATCATTTCAGTTCCTCTCTTTACCAACTTTTTGATAATATGATGTAATATCTAAAATGTTAAAGGTGCTAGAATAAAGATCTTGACTTATGGATAATAAAAATCGAGAATGGTTTAATGCTTTTCCAAACTTTTACTTTAAAATTTAATTCTTTTCTTTTTTTATATTTGAGTAATAAAAATGGTTTTTTATAACTAAAATTATAAATTACTTTAAAGATGTAAAGTGCTAATAATTCTAAATATATAATTAAATATCTATTTAAACTAAATATTTTAAGATTTTTTAGGAATGAATTGTGATTCAGTTAAAAGTTTGGAGATAAAAATATGCATCCAAAGGTTAAAGTAAAAAAAAAATAAAACGAAAAGAAGAAGAGCCTATATCTGTACATGCTGTAGGCACACGGAACGAAAAGCTAAAACTCCCCGTACAGAAAAATATGAGATATTCAATAAGAGACAGCACAAATATGTATTACATAGCTAAAAAGGTCATCTTTTGATCATGATATGATGCAAATCCCCATTACGTTAACAGAATTTTGCTGATCAACCAAACTAAGAAATGGTGCATCAGTCGTCTTGCATATTCCACCATTTTCTACACCACCGAATTGCCTACTTTTCTTTTCCCAATCATTTTCGCAGTTGTAGACACTCAAACATGAACCGAAGCTGACAGTATTGTATAAAATTCTTCAATTCATGATATCCAGCAGTTCTGGTTCAGCATATATCCAAGAACTAACATGGCGTCGAATCTACTTGTATGATACATGAAGACAAGAAGCAGACACGAGCTACCTTGCAGTGTTCGTCTCCTGATCAACTCTATACTTGTCAGCAATAAGGTGTGCGACTTGATTCGATTCGATTCGGTTCGATTCACCGACCATATTTCTCTTCCTTTGCTTCAAGAGCGTCTAATTCCTCATTTGACAGGAGGTCAACTATAGGTTCATATACCTCCCACTCCTTCCTTTTTCTGAAGTGCAAGTGAAAAAAATAACTATGAGTCTTTCCTAGTGCAAATACAAGATTTGTGGTACAGTTATAAATATGAAACATGGCACCTCAAGCAATTGTGATACCTGGCAAATTAAGATATGATAAATATTTAATTATTTAGGTTACTAGCATGATGTTCTGCATTTCGGGCTAACTACAAGGTTTGAGACACATTGGCAGTTAAGGATCAGTACATCAGAAAGCTTATTTTAAATTTCTTTACTCCCACATCAAGTATATTACTGATAAAAAATGAAATACATACCGGACAACACTATATTTGTTGCTGAATAACTTTATCAAATCGAATGGCATACCACCTGCTTTACTGAGTAACAGAGGAAAAATGGGGACGTGACAAGTTAGTAACAAGTGTCTACAATGTTCTTATTTCAAAACCACTCATGCACAGTGTTGAAGGGAAATCTGAAGCAACAGGTTAACAATGAACTGATGAAAACAAACCTGGCTGCAACATGTTCAGCACCCCGGCGACCCTTTTTGTTCATTCTACTTTCTCGTGCTGTAGCTACATTTTGAATTGCAATCTACAAAAGAAAAGATTAAAAGCCAACCAAAGTTACCGAATTGAACTTACCAAACACTAACATATGGTTCGGCACAAGAAGATAAATGAAATTACAATTTATGCAAACACCTCATAAAGCTGCTCCCTGATTGCAAATGCAACAGCAGGCTGCAAAGTAAAGTAACAATGGGATTAGTAGTTAATGATAAGCAACAAGGAAGAGAAGCATGAAGATAATGAATGAGTTTTGCTTACGCCAACTTCAGGATCTTCAATGCCCACATCTTTGCAAAAGTTTCTAGCAAATTCTTCAGGATCACTGTCAAAGTTGTTCAAGTCCTGGAATCCATTTTTTATATAACACAAAAGCGGACACTTCAAAATCTATGTATTACCACCAAAAACATAATTTCTGCGTAAGCGAAGATAGCATCTAGCGACCGTCATTACCCACAAGAACTGGTCCTTGATAAGAGTGTGATTCACTCGAAGATCAAGCTGAGAAGAAGAAGCATTGTGTTTTAGTATAAAGCACCCAAATAGGTAAATCAGGTGGTGGCTGCTGGAAAATATAAACCTTGATTGGAACAATCTTGTCTCCAGTAAGCATATCTTGCCCTTCATATGATCGAAAGTCAGCCAACTGATTCTATAAAATGGAAGTTGATCAGATAATTAAAACGAAAACATCGGCCGGACAAATTACATTGGATTATTAGAATCAATTAGCCAAAGTAAATTTTCTTTTTCTGGCTTTCCTTTTGAAGAAACAAGACAAGCATTGAAAACAAAAAGGGAAAATCTGAAATTAGCAACCAACCTGGATAGATTGAGCGATCTGCATGACGAAAGCAGGAGGAAGTTTCAAGTCCTTGGCAGTTCTTTTAGCGAACACCACCACCTCGGAGTCAGGATCTAACAGTTACCCAATTTCCATCGTCAAATTAATCAATTCGATTAGTGAATATCCAACACCCAATCCATAAAATATCATGATAAAGAGAAACAAACCAGAGGGATTCCAAGTGAAGGCATCTTTGAAACGGTGGCCGTCGATTTCAATATCCAGTCGAATCGGCACCAAATTCTCCGCCGTTGGCCTGGTCATGTCAAATACAAAACATTATGAACGAGTAAAAAAAGAAAACAAAAAGTACATCAAAAAAATTCAACAGAAGAACAACTTACATCCTGAACTTCACGGCCGATTTTGAAGAAGTTGAAGGTGGGAATTTCATTTTAATGAGTTAAAACCGGAAAACCAACAATTGCTGAGGAAATAACACTGATGCTGTCACTACTACTACTACTGCTGGTGCAACTAAACTTTCCAGGATTCAGCACCCCGATGAGCTTGGAAGAAGTTGAAGGCTAGGAGTGATACGGATGATAGCTTCCGATGTTCATGCCCTAAAAAGGCCAAGGCTTTGTTTGTACGGTTTCCACTTAAGGACAAGCCCGGTTAGAGAAATTTTCTATAGGTCAATAATAATAAATAGTATAAATTTCCGTTAAAAAATCTTTAATTGAAAATTGATGAATTATAATTTATTAATTTTTATTAATTTTTATTAATTAATAAGTTATTATACATTAAAATAATTAATTAATTATATTTAATAATCTTTTTTAATTAAACTTTAATTTCTTCTAAATATAAAATAACATTTTTAATCAATTTTTAAATTCTTTAATTATATTATCTTTTAAATCTTAAATTTCGATTTAACTTTCAATCTAGTTTTTTTTTAATTTGTTTTTTACTCAATTTAAATCAAAAATTGTAAAATATTTACTAAAGTAGATTTTACACATTTTTATTTTATTTATTAGTATTTAATTAAAATTTTTAAAATTTAAAATATTAATTTTAAAAAGATTAATTATGATTTTAAATTGCAATATATAAACAAAATAGATATGAATACATTAATAAAAAAATTATTGATGAAAATTTTGTATTTTGTATTTTTGTGAGACTTCGGACTGGGTGTAATGATGATGATTATAAATGAAGTATTTATATATAAATACTCCATTATAAAAATACTCCATTTATAATCATCATCATCACACCTAGTTCGAAGTCTCATAATAAAATGGGGTTTGGAGAGATCTAATAGTACACAGCCTTATCTCTATATAATAAAGAGGCTGTTTTCGGTAGACTCATATGCAGATGTGACAATAAAAGAGTGATATAGGTTAAAAAATAAATAAGTAAAACTAACACGTTAAAAATTTATGTAAATAAAATTAGAATAAATGAATAATAAAATAAAAAATATAACTAGATTATTAAAAATAAAATATA
>JANTNU010000234.1:1780590-1806013 GCA_024752395.1 Erythroxylum havanense
GAGTGTACCGTCAATTTGCAGGGATAAGAGTTATGGAAGAATCTTCGTGGGATTGAAATCTTAAGAAGCAGCTCTGGAGTGACAGGAACAGAAATATTGAGTTGCTTCAACCAGAAGAGACGAACTCTGTTCGTCGAAATAAAAAATCAGTGAAGAAATCAGTGAAGAAGAGAAGGAAAATACCTGATTGCCATAAGTATCTGCCGAAAGAAAGGATGAGTGTTTTTGGTGGAGGATGAAAAGGTGTTTGATTTTCAAGAAAGAAAGGTGTTTGATTTCCGAGAAGCGTTTAAATTTTAGAAGCATTAACCATTATTCTCTGTGTAAACTGTTATCTTCACATAAAAGCATTAACCATTATTCTATTATAAAAGTATTAAATGTTGTAAATGTAAGATAACTTTTACGTAGAGATGGGAGCTCATTAATTGCTCTCTGCAAGCATTAATTGCTCTCTGTAAGTAGCATTAAATGATGAATAAAGCATTGGACTTTTGTTTGGAGGGGTAAGTAGCATTAAATGATGAATAAAGCATTGGACTTTTGTTTGGAGGGAAACGGAAAGCATGGGAATTTTGTTTGGAGGGAAACGGAGGAGTAAGGATTGAGGTTTAAGTAAGTAAGTAGATATAGAACAAGTCCCTTAAACCACTTTAGCAGAAAGTGCGCTTATTTAGGCATTAGATACATATGCATATGGATCATTGCAGATAATCTGAAACGATGATTCTTTGAAACACCTACAAATTTCATCAAATTTTATTTCATGTCTCACAAAAGAATATTTGCTATAATCTCTAGTGCCAGTGGAGCGCTGGTCCTTGGTTACATACATCCCATATGATAAGCCTCTGTCTATTAATTACATTTGCATATTTGTGTCTCCCAGGTGCTGGGAAGTGGTAGCTTGAACAAAACTAGGTTCTGACTTCCTCAAGTTATGAAGCTAAGTGTGGTAACTGGAACAAAACTAGATTCTGAGTTCCTCAAGTTCTGAAGCTACACATGGCTTTGATCATGTGGTCAAAGCATCAGGCAGGGTTGTGGGAGCTCCAAGAACTTTGCCACCAACATCTGGAAAGGTTTCGTGGCCTGGCAATGGACCAAGCTTCCCGCTTCTGCTTACTTCAATGGGATATTGCATCAAGTGTCCCTTCATCTCCTTCCACTCATCACTCACAAATGCTTCCCAGTTTTGCCTTGCCATCTTATTCACTCGCTTCATGCATTTCAGACTTTCTGGTTCACTGAAACTTTCGTCCAACCTGCCCAGATGTTCCACCCAGAGGGACATCCTGTAGCCATATACCTGAATCCAAGAATATTTTCACCAACCTTGATGAAGTGTGTAATATATATAAATATATTATCAAAATTTATTGTTAAAATGTGCTATTTTTAATTCTATATGAACTTGCTCCGACTTGATGTATTTCTATTTAAATGTTCATGAATTTGAGTCTAATAAATAATAATTTATAATGATAATTGACTTTACATAAAAGAAAACCAATCCAATATAAATAGAATTATTTTTAAAAAGAAGTTATAAGATGTAATTGTTTTATATAAAAATAATAAATGATAATGAAATGGTTTATATAAAAATATAAAAATACAAAAATAAAATTTTTTGTTAAGATATAATATCCAAATTGTATACTTATTCAAACTTGATTCAATTTCTCCCAGAACCCTATTGGAACCTTCACCCCTATGGTTCAAAAATTTATGTTCTTACGTCCTCTTAGTCACAAGAAGAGTATGTATTCAAACCTGGCCACGTGGATGACAATTACTTCTTGCCCATGAATAAGTTGGTTGGTAAGCACCCATTGCAATTTCAGTGTCCCTAGAACCATCAAGCGATCTCTGGTTAATATTTGCCGACCCCATGATTACGTATTCATCATCAACTATCATCCCCTTGGCATGAACATAAATCATAAATCTCCGGAACTTCTGAGCTGCTGCCTGATAAAGGTGACCAACACTTTAGTGGAAAAAGAGTAGTTACATACATCAGAATCTACTAAGGCCTACTAAAGATCACAAAATATATTTAAAAACAAATACTTAGCGTACCAGTGACTTGTTTTCAGTTTGTTGACTTGTCTCAGAAGAACTTGCCGGGTCTGGAGCTTCACGTTTGCCAAGGCAATAGAAGTTCAAGTAATCCTGAGGATGACAGTGGTCTGAAAGGCCAGCCTTTTCAAGTTCCTCAGCGATGAGCTTGTACATCATGGCCATTGTTTGTCCCTGAACTCATTTATATTCCAAATAAGCTTAAAAACTAAAACCAGGCAAATTTCATGCAATAATGTAACTTACAAGTTTCTCTAGTTATATATGAAAAAAATATATATATACAGAGGAAAAACACAGCAAAAGGACTAAATAAAAGATCAATTTTCAATCCTTCCAACCAACACTCTAATTGCGAAGCCTCAAATTGTTCATGGAACCTGAGAAACTCGGATCACTAATCTAATGTAGAAAAGTTTTATTCTTCTTGAGGTCTTTAAATACTTGCAGAACACTTGTTGTCTTGAGGGAGAAAATGAAAATGATTACTTGAGCCTTGCACAGATGATATTTTAGATTCATAGCAACTAATTTATATGAAATTAGGGATATACGGAAAGAATTTCCATGTAATACTGTAAAACATGGCTAAGTTGCACAAAACATTAGCTAGCCCGACCTGCCAATATAGAATTTCCTGCACAGAAGCACTGTTGGGGACACCCTCTGGCCACATAGGTATGACTATATACACTGAGAAACGTTCATTTGCCTGGATTTTGCTAACAATTTTCAAAGCCAGCTCCATGGGAACCAAGTTATCAGCACCTGCTCGAAGCCGACAAGGAAATGATTCATTTACATCTAAAGATAAAGGAAACTAAAGCAGATTGTCAAATTTTATTAGCATGTAGCAATTACCAAATTTGAACAAGAGATAAAGATAAATCTGTTCTATAACTACCTGCGTTCTTATATGAGGGCCAATAAAAGGATGACCCAAGAAAGTACTGATTCTCAATGTAAATGAAGTGTTGTGCTGATCTTATTGCTTTAACATAAGCAGTTTGGATGCTCTTGTCAACTTTCAAGTTCTTTGCGCAGACAAGATTCTGCTTAAGAAGGGGACAAAGCAACAAAACTTATTGAGGTCATTCTTAAATACACATAATAGAATATCCCTGCGTGCTAAATTCTCACTTCTTATGGATGCTTTTGCCAGGTTGTAAATATTATGAAATTGCAAAGAAAGATTTTGCAGATCAAGAACAAGCACGAGTTCTGTCGCTCAATAACAAGCGTGAGTCTGACCTGTCCTACAGCTTCTTGAGTGGCCTTAGGAAATCCCTTCACTGATCCAGAATCTATAGACCGAAATACCTAAAAAAGTAGAATGATGATCAGGAACTACTCCAAATGCTACCATGAGTGCTTGATCTTTAAAGAATTGTTTTCCATTTGACCTGAATATGCCAATTATCAGGATCATCTTCACTAGCAACACGTGCATTTTTGTCACCTTCAGGACCAGAAGAAGGAGTGAGGATCCATGAAATACGGTCTAGTCTTATCAAGGCATCGTCATGCCAACGTGCAACCTTTTTGAGCTTAAAATCACGCCATTTGGTAGCTTTTTTCCATCTTTGTTCAAAATTTATCAATACATCATATGCAGCTGGCCCCTCAATTTTGCAGTGCAAATCATGCCATGGTTGCCTCGGGCATTTAGCATAAGACTGATGAAACAACGAGAATTTAGCTGTTAACATCCAATTTCAAGATTGTAGTTATTTAGCTTCTATAATCGAGAACATAAAATAAAAGGGTATAGATATGAATCACTTTGCTTCACTGAAAGAAGAGAAATTATGTCATTTGCAGATATAAGCAAGTCAATATCCTGATTGTGTTTATCAGAACATCAGGCATATGATTCAATATAAGACAGCTGGCTTAGTTGAGCTATGCCTTTTAACCACAGCTTTGAATCACAATTTTGCGTCAACGTCAGCCAACAACATTAAGCATTCAGTTATAAAAACAGTGATCAGGAACTTGCAACAACTTACTGGGAATGTCGGGTTGTGAAAATCATCTGCAAAGACTGTGTCAAGATCATCAAAGAGTCTGTGATCTGGAGTGTCATATCTACCATCGCATAAATCCAGGCCACCAATGAAGGAGGTTATCTTCCGGTTATTTCCTGAAGCTTGAGTGTCAAGGATTACACATTTCTGATGATGCGAAAAGAGGGTCCCAACAACCTGGACTAGAACAATAAATTCCACAAAAAAAAGAGTAACTGAAAAAGAAATTCTTGTTGATATCTCTTAGAGTAAGTACGGCTTTCCGGTAAAAGGAGAGTTGAAAACAAAAAATAGAAATCTTTCACACCTGCTGCTTGAAAATACTAAGCTTGTTGCTTGCATAACGAGGTGCAAGCACACAATGGACACTAGAGTGCTTAAAAAACTTCTTAGTTTCTTCATCATGGGTCTGCATGACACCGTCCTGAGATCAAGCCACATCTAAATGAATGATATCACAATTTGGTGAAAGTGAAGGAAACTTCAAATAGAAAATATGTACAGTTATGCATCCATGTATGCACAGAACAGGAAACATAAGAAATTTTTTGTTCATTTAAAAACTTATTTCCACCTCCGGCATTTCCATCTTCAACTTAGGACAGAATTGTTTACTACTCTTTCGTTCATGGAGTTACATTACCAACATATTTCTTCACACTAAAGATAAGAAAGTGTCAACAAATTGAAAAAATAAACTCAATCATAAGGTTTTAATCAGGGTCATTCTTAGTATTTTATAAGCCTCAGGTAAAATAAAAAAAAGCCTCCTATTTTTACCTATTTTTGAGCTCTCATAAAGAATAAAAAGAATAAAAATATGAGCCTTTTTTGTTGTTCTTATAAGGTCAAGAGTGAGCCTTATTTTATCACATTTTATTTTTTATGAGAGTAAAAATAACCTATTTTATTATTTATAAGGATGGACCCTAGGCGGGTGCCTTGGCAACCCTTGCCTAGGGCCGGCCTTGGCTTTAATCCCTTGAACAACAAATTCTGTTGACACAAACCAAAAAAACAGCAAAGGAACTTGCTAAAATTTATGGGATTTCCTTGCAGAAACAAAAACATTTCAAAGTGGAAGGCAATGTTCTCTGACATTGGCATGATTATGTTTATTGATATTGAGTCAAGTCTTGTGATTGTTACCGTTTTCAATAACATATTGTCATGCGAAGTTTTGTCATCCCATATCAACATCACCACGCGTACTCCTTCTTGTGACTTGTATTTCAGCAACTCTCCCAAATTAAGCTCTCCTCCAGAAGGCAATGGTGTTGTTGGTTCCCTAACAAGCTTGACACGATGGTATACAGACCAACCAACAACGTATATGAGATGGTGTGCTTCCAAGATGGCATGGCATATATCTTCCCAACATCGATTTTGTTCAAAAACCTTCCCATTATCTAGGAGTATTTGAGGTCGAAAATCTTCAGGTACATGAGCATCTTGATAAAGAGTTAAACTGCCACCTTTCCGAAGTGGAAAATAAGTATCAGGAACGCCTGCATAATCTGGTCCTGTACCAACACCATTTTTGTACAAAGGGTTTTCTCCAACTGACTTGTACCGGATAGAAATGTGCAACTCAGGATATGGCTTCAAGCAATTTATAGAATGGCTAATGATAGGGTACCAATCGTTGAGTATGTTTCCTGAGATGATCTTCTCAACAGATATCTCCACTACTCCAATAAGTTGAGCCCCAAGAACATCATTATCCTTAACATGAAATTCCACCTTTTGAACAGGATGAGCAACTGGCACACAGAAGTGCTCATCCCACATTGGATTTTCACAATTAGCAATCACTCTAGTTTGAGCTACTGTTGCCCCAGCAAGGCAAACAGATACATAAGGGTCACTAGTTATCATTGAACTTTTTCCTGAACGGTTTATAGGTCTCCTTCCGCAAGAAGTTTTGCAAGGACCACATATATTAAAAAACCTTCGCATGTGTTCTGAAGCTAAATCCATGTTTGGAAGGGACTTTGCTTCTAGAATCCATACATCCAACTCCCCGTGCAAGATAAGAGGTTCTCCACTGGATTGAGACTTATCGTGGCTTCCCATTCTGATTTGATAACAAAGAGAACACTTCTAAGTTCTTTAATCTGCTTATCAGATCATAAACAACCACTAAAAGGACAAATAAGTCCGGTTCTAAGATTAACCATTTCCATATCTCACAGAAACGAGGACCTCACTACTGGACAGAACGATGCCACATCAAAGTGAACTCATCAGGCAAGATGGGACAAAGATTCAATATTTTGTTCCCTTCAAAGCACAATCCAAAGGTCACAGTCCCAAAAAGGTGATGCAGAGTTGTCCTTCACTGAAAATGTTAGGTGAAATCAAATGAAGCAAAACAGAGAAAAGAGGGGATCAATTACTCTTAAAGAACTCGCACAGCCAGGAATCTATACTTGACATACATCTAGTTATCTAAGCTAATTTAAGTAAGGAAGTATGTTCAAGATTCAGAACAGTACATCTTAACTAAAGACCATGTAAACTAATGACTACAGAGAATCTTTAGATGTCTGCAAAATTCCACTGGGTATGCTTATCAAATTCATTTGATTCAAATTGAAAACATCAAAATTATTCATGACACAGATAACGTTGGCTTTGTTGAATCAATTATCATTCACTATCGCCTACTTGGACAACACAAGAAGTAAAATCTAAAATAAAAGACCTTTTACTCACTACCATTTGTTCAACTTGATGCACTAGAAAATAATTTTCCTCTCACAATGTTTGCATCAATTCAAGCACAATCACGATTTTGTTAACCTCAATATGAACTACATTGCATTGGTAACTATGCATAAAGTTCAATTGATCTATCTGATGTACGCAGAGAGTATCAACAAGCTTGAAGGTCACTTGCATTAATCATCAACCCATAAATGTGTTTCGTGTTCAACAGGGCCAGAACCAGGAAATTACCATCATCAACCGTAAGGAATATACAGTTGAAAATAACATCACCCACATCACCATAAGAAACCTCAAAAATATGGTAAAAGAACCATCGGTAAGTACCTGGTGGGGAATGGGAAGCAAAGAGTAGGAGAACCTTGACCAGAGCGTCCTAGAGAGAAAGAAGAGAGATAAATGCGTTTCACTTTGTGTTATTGCGAAGGAGATAGAATGGGGAAGACGCAGCAGCTCTCCATGAGAGAGCGAGAGAGAGAATATCTGAGCCGAAAATGGGGGGGGAAAGCTGGTGACGGCCATTTCTTATCTACTTTAGTCCCTGAAATTCAGTAACGGTTTTTCAAAAACTCGTACCTTTTAGCAACCAAGCATTGCATTGTATTAAACTATTACCATAAAAGACAGTAATATCTTGAAAATTATATATTGCAAAGTAATTAAATTTTAAATTCATTCTCTAAATCAATATATGTTAGATATCCTTATCAATATTTTAAAAATTGGACTGAAAACTAAATTAATAAAATAAGAAATTTAGATAGGGATAACATTTGAGTCCAGACTCAGTCCGAGTTGACTGAACTTTAAGCCTAATTTTTAAATAAATCAAGTTTTATGGGATTTAGGCAAGAACTGCTAAGGTCTTACTTGATCTGACTCAATTTATGACAACTATAAGAGAAACAATATTATTTTTGTAAACAATGGTCATTTTTTATCTTAAATTTTTTAAAAAATAAAAAATAAGTCGAGTCAAGCTACAATCTAGCTATCTTGTACCCAATTAGACTTGGGCTCAGGCGTGACCTCAGGTTCAGGCTTGAGATCACTTGCCTTGGGTCATATTCGGACCCCACCCTTTCATCCCTAGGTTTAAAATTTAAAAGAATTAATGGGTATTAAATAGTCATAACATCAGTTAAAAATTAAAAAATTTTAAAATATAATTGAAAGAAACTATAATTACTTATCAAAATTTTGAAATTAATTGAAAAAAATAATTAAAAATTAATTAATTAATTTTTATTTACAAAAATTAATTAATTAATGAATCTGACTAATTAATAAACTATTCAATTTTTAATAATATAAATGATTAAAGTAAATCGAATCTAAAAATTAAAAATCAAATTAAAAAGTCAATCAGTTTAAATTTTTTACGATTAAATCAAACAAATTAATTGAATTTTTAATTATTTATCCTTACATTAAAGCAGCCCTTCGTGAAAATATTTGTAATTTTAATATTTTAGTACCAAATATATAATGAATTTATCAATTAGTGCAAAAATATATACATTTTTTATGTAATTACATATGATTGATTCCTTCAAAAATACTTTTGTATATTCTCATCTTAAGCTATTTAATTCTAAATGCATCAAATTTAAAATACGAGAAAAATATTTTTTTAAATAAAAATAGAGTTATGCAATTAAATATGTATTTATTATTTAAAAATAAAATTTCATACTTGATTTTAATTTTTTCAAAAAAAAATATAATTTCATCTTCCGTGTAAAATATTTTCCCAGCTCAAATTTGACTTAAAAATTCAATTTTAATCTAAAAATTTTAACTCAATGATGCTCAAACTTCACTCGAGTATACAAAAAATTTTAAATTTGATCCGATCAATTGCCAACTCTAGATGTGTGAGCATGTCTCTTGATGGGAATGTTAATAATTTTGAGGTAAAGAAAAGTAGGAAGTCGAGATAGTAACCCAATGTGTCAAAAATGCACTACAGAAGTACAAAGAAAAAGTTCAGGCTCTAAGAAGACAAAATGAAGACACACTCCTGCCTTACTATTTACCATAACAGAGCACAAAAGGAAATATTATTATTCCCAGATGCTAATAACAGCGACAAAGTGAAAGATGAAGAAGACTTCCATCAGTATCACCACACTGCCTCCAAGGACCAGTCTTCTCAGAATCTCCTCTGCAAGGCAAACAACTGTAAGATAACTTCCTGAGCAGTAACAGTTTCATGTTCATGAAAACTGTTCATTACTCTTCTTATATTTAACCGAGATTGTATGCCGTGACTTGTCTATTTTGATCTTTGCAAGGTAACTAACTGAAAGCTCATTCATGATATCTTTTTAGCACCAAAGCACTTTCATAGTAAAGATGGCAATGCAAAGTCCATAAAAGATATTCTCACAAAAAGAACTTGTTCAAATTATGTGCTGGAGCAACATCATACTTGATCTGCACCAGTTTGTCCAACTGAGGAGAAATTCTCTTGCACTCCCTGCATAGTCTTCTGCTTCGCTTGTGAGGATGCTTCGCCTCCACCTGGATAATACTGTCCATTCGTAGAATTTGCACCCTGCCAGTGAGTTCCACCAATCATGGTAGAATAACTCCTGTTATCTCCCCCAAAATCCCTGTTCCCAGCAGATGGAAAACCCCTCTGATCTTGTGGGATGCTCCTTTGATCCCGAGGATAATTGTCTCCATGTTGCCCTTGGTTGTAACTGGCCTCATATTGATGCATAGGACCTCTTGGACTCGCTTGATAGTTGTTGTTCATGGGCACCCTGTCTGCTTGACCTTGAGGCTGGGGGTAATTTTGCGAAGGCCTATAATTTTGCTGCTGGGGGTAATTCTGTGGAGGAGGAGGACTGTAGTTTTGCTGCGGTGCATAATTTTGAGGAGGACCGTAATTTTGCTGCGGCGAATAATTTTGTGGAGGACCATAATTTTGTTGAGGTGGGTAGTTGTTTGGAGGATTGTAGTTTTGCTGTGGTCTCACGTTTTGTGGAGGACCATAGTTTTGCTGTGGATAATTTTGCGGAGGCCCATAGTACCTACCACCTCCTTGTTGGTCAAACTGAGGATTTCCTTGCCGGTTTTGCATTGATCCTCCTTGTCGGTCGTATCTTGGTTGGTCAGCATTTCTATTTCTGTCACGGAATCGTCCCCCCCTTTGATATTGAATAGGAGGTGGTCTTGGTGTGATAAATCCATTTTCATACTTGTCCCCTGGGAAGTACAAGATAGTACCGAAAATCAAGAATCCACTAATTTAGATTAAAATTTTAGAGCTAATCTGTCTAGAGAACTTATGAGCAACTCTAACATGGTCTCTTAAGAAGGAACAGAAATGTCAGGATAAGTTTAGAATAAGATGTCAGGACAAAAAACTTACCCCCGTACTCCTTGTTTACTGGATCAATATAGGAATCTGGTAATACAAAAACAACACCTGGAACATCTGTTCAACCAGCAGACCAGCATCATGAGCAAACCATCCCAACTTCTACACCATGCATGAAGGCAACCATAGATAAAAAATAAATTAAATAAACTACACACACTTTTGCACAAGATTCCCATCCTAACCTTTAAACTTTTCTGACTCTTCTTCTGTCATTATAGCTTGAAATCCTTGATAAGTTGTGGTACTGCAAGCATACATTCTTTTCTTTGCCTCTTCAATGCTGAAATGATCAAAAAAGTTTTAAAAGATCAAACAAATATGAACTAACAATATCCAAGCACAAAAACTTAGATGCACAAGAAAGTCTTCAATAAAATGTAGAAATTGCTACAACAACTAGGTCACCTCAATTTGTTGCACTCACGAGCAACTTATTATGAGCTGATACGAAATTTAGTTGTTTAAAGACTACATCAGCAGACTTGCCCTAAAAATGTTTTCAATATTTTCCATTCCACAAGCTGAGTTTTTGCAATCAATAAGAAAGTAAAAAAAAAAAAATAGTTGAAGCCCAGAAAGAACATACTAAATGTACGTAGAAGAAGTGGAGATACTAGTCTTCCAACCTTCCCTTGCTATTTTTGGCCAGTAACTATGGGCTAACGTATAAGCAATGGCCATGAACTTCAGAAAGTCTCCAAGTTTCAACAAATTTGGTGCAGATAGCTCACAATGTTAAGATGGTGCACCTCACATAATTTAAAAGTTGTCCTTTCAACAATAATACGTTCAGGTGTGCTCAATTAAGTCACAAATTTTAGAAAGAAACTTTTCATTCATCAAATTCCATCGTACCCAATTTCTCGTGAAGCGAAAGTATTTGATATACTATATATATGAAAGATAACATAAACTACATAAAATAACGAGAACCTGATATTTAGTCCCTGAGCACAAGTACGTTCGTAGGTGGCGACCATCTCTTCGGGGGTGGGTTTGGGGTCCTTGGGGAAATCCATAGTGATGAGCCAGTGATTGAAATCGCAGCCCTCGAAGAGAACTGTGTCCTCTGTAATCTCATCTCCTTCCTTGTAAAGCTTGTATTGTCTCTCCGGCGACAGCGAAATGGGCGACCCAGTGAATAGCCGCGACTGGAACAACGAAAACGCTGTTGACCGGAGAGTGAAACCGGATATGGTCTTAGAAAGCGGAGGAGGTGCAGCGGTGGGTACAATTGGGGACGAAAGAGAGCGAGAAAGCTTGGTGAGAGGTCGACGGAGGCGTTGAAATGATCGCAAAGCCATTGTAGATTAATCGGTCAGCAGTGCACGCGTTAGGGTTTTAGGGGGTTTCGAGCTTGCCTTTATCGATATATATAAATGTTTAAATGATATACAAATTATAATTTTATTTTTAATTAAATTATAATTTGTATTATAATTTAAATAAAAATAAAAAAATTATAAATTACCATTTAAACGCTTAATAATTTATAAAATAATTTATTTTCAATTATATTAAAATTTATTGAACATATTATAAAAATATTACTTACAAATTTATTAAAATATCAAGTAACCACTTAAAACCGAAATAAATTATTATAAAATTGAGACGGAATTTGGTCCAACATATAAATCGAATAAGAAGCATTTCAATATTTCAAAATTTAAGATTGCTTTAAAAATATGTAATATGATTAATACAAAAATATAACAAACATAAGAGTAAATTGTACATTATTAAATATCTTATTATAATTTTAATTAATTTTAATTAAACTTTAATTAAAATACTATTAATTTTAATTAAATACCAATCAATTCAAAAAAATACTTAATATCTTGTACTAATCCTTATTTATTAAATATATCATATTAAATTTAAACAAAATTTTAAACTTTACAATCAAATCTTACTTAATTAAAATATCTTTTATCTCTTAAATTGATCCTTTTATGTTGTCTATTAGATTCTCAATTATGTTAACAATAGATATAAATCGTAACCTAAATAGTGTTTAATATTAGATAAATTAAATTTCTTTAATTTATTAAAAACTTTATTAAATAATTTATATTTATATATTAAAATTAGCATCCAGTAACACCTAAATAATACAAATATTAAATTAGTTTTAATTAATCTTTTTATTTTTGATTTTTTCATATAATTCAATTATTTTATCATATAATATTCCTATTAAACATAAAATATGTAAATAATGTTTACTTTATTTTCCATCCAATCGTATTAATTATCCATTATTAGAAATTAATTATATTTATGATATTTGAACACTATTTTCAAAGTTTCATTATGTCTTGATCAAGAATTTACCGAGTAAATATTAATTAAGAACAACAGAAGATTCAAAGAACTTATAGTAAAAAAATAATAATACTAATCACTTAATCATCTCTATATAATTCATGTTATATTTAATAATTATCGATTAAGTCACGTTTGGCAAATATATGATATATTTAATATTAAAGCACAAAAATATGTTACGTTTATAATCAATATCGTAGGTTAAAGTAAAAAAAACGTAAAAATAATATATGAGCACTCGCTAGATAACAAGTTCTCTAAATTGGCTCATATGAGAATTTTATTCACAACGTTACATACCACATCATTAAAAAGTAAAAACTAAAATTTTAAACTAAATTGTCAAAATTTTGAATGTTTGATCACTCAATTAAATTATTTAAAAACTTCGATACTAAATTGAAAATATTTAAAAGATGAACACTTTCAAATATGTTAACATTTAAAACTAGACTATTAAAATTTCAAATATTGGTTATTCAATTAAATTTTTTAAAATTTAAGTTCTAAATTAAAAAATACTTTAAAATAAAAACTTTTGAATTAATTACTCTTAATAATAATAATTTTCATCATTGGATGATAATAGGTCAGTTTGAACCTTTATTATTAGGCCCAAGCCCAACTCTATCTGACTTTAATTAAAGGACCGAAGGTCCAGTACGATGATCGATCATGACCTGTTGACTTCACGCGTGGTCAGCCCGAGCCGGCCCAGCTGTCATCTCTTTGGAACATCGAAATAAACAAGTGTAGAAGAAAAGAGGAGTGCAAGTGAACGAGTCTTCTGAAGCAAGGGTCGGTCTTTTCTTATATTGCCGAAAAACCAAAAAACAAGTCTTTCCGTCTCTGTCTCTCTCTCTCATTTCGATCTAAGCAATAACTTTATTGTGTGCTTATGTATAATTGTAGATCGGATTTTGATCTCTCTTTACTCACTCTTTCCATTTCAAACTCAGTCAAGATTCAGTCCATTGAGTAGATTAATGTAAAGAGATATACGACAGAGATCAGTGGGTTTGATGGGGAATTGATTAATTGTTTAATGTGTGTTGTTTGGGTGGAAAGAATCGTGTGGAAACAGTGTTTGCTTGTGGTGGAGAACTAATGGCCTTGTGTTTAGCGTGATTAAGGATTACATCAGGGATCTTTTTGGGTAATTGGGGGGAAATGGCGACTCATAGCTGGAGGGAGGGCATGTCGTCTGATAATATAAAGGGATTAGTATTGGCTCTGTCTTCAAGCGTATTTATAGGTGCCAGCTTCATTGTCAAGAAAAAGGGCTTGAAAAAGGCTGGTGCTTCCGGCGTTAGGGCTGGTAATCTTCTTCACATTTTCTAAGTTTTGAGGGACTTCAATCTTCAATGTTTGTTTGCTTGGCTTATTAATTCATGTGGAAAATAAGATGATTCGCTCAAATTTGGATGTGGGTTTCAATTTGCAGGAAGTGGAGGCTATTCTTACTTATACGAGCCACTTTGGTGGGTGGGCATGATCACAAGTAAGTATTTTTACCATACTAAGACATATGGTCAGTTAGCTTTTCTTTTTCTGCTCTTCTGTGTGCCGAAATTCGTCCTCTGGTTTTGATTTATTTGTCACCCGGGAAATCTTAATTTCATCCATCACATCATATTCTGGAAAATTCTCTCAGATTTTCCTTATCTTCTAAACTAATTGTCTGAGCACTGAAAACACTTATTTTGTATCTGAGAATTATGGCTTTGGAGTGTAATGAAAAAATGAATGATTCGGGTCCTAATATTGAGCAAATTACTACTGTGATCCTTAACAGCAACATGCGCATGATTTTGTTCTAATACACATTGTCATTTCACCAGTGATCGTCGGCGAAGTTGCTAATTTTGCAGCCTATGCATTTGCACCAGCTATATTGGTCACTCCGCTTGGTGCTCTCAGCATTATTATCAGGCATGATAGGTTATTGGTCTGTCTTATGGTTATCGTGCTGGTGTCCAGCTCTGACCATTTCGTTTTTCTACAGTGCCGTACTAGCACATATTATTTTGCGGGAGAAGCTACATATTTTTGGCATTCTTGGTTGTGCTCTTTGTGTTGTGGGTTCTACAACAATAGTTTTGCATGCTCCTCAAGAACGTCAGATTGAATCTGTGAGAGAAGTTTGGGATCTTGCTACAGAACCTGGTATTATATTTTTGTTTTAGCCTTTTTGATCTATGATGTTTATTCTTTTCCTTTGTGTACTTTTCCAAGCAAAGGGAATTGTTAGGAAGCTGGCTGACGATCTGTTATTTTATATCTTTTCTTTTGTTCTAGCTTTTCTGTTTTATGCAGCTTTGGTCATAACAGCTGTATTTGTTCTTATATTCCACTTCATCCCTGACTATGGCCAGACGCACATAATGGTTTATATTGGAGTATGCTCTCTTGTGGGGTCTTTGTCGGTATGTATATGATATAAATGGTTACCTCTTCATTTCTTTGTCCCTCAGTTAATTCTTCCTCTTTTGTGGATAATTTGTAACTTGTTCTTTGACAGGTAATGAGTGTTAAAGCACTTGGGATTGCATTGAAATTAACATTGTCTGGGATGAATCAGCTTATATATCCGCAAACATGGGCCTTCACTTTAGTTGTAATTACTTGTGTGCTTACCCAAATGAATTACTTAAATAAGGTAACAAATTTACATCCTTTTTTGTTGGCTTGACTTTTTTTTGTTAGGTTCTATTCCTTTGTAATTGGCTTATCTGTTGCTTTTTTTTTTTTCTGGGTCATGTTTGAGAAATATTGGTGGCTGTATCAGTTCTTAATTTATCTTTCACTTTTGGTTAATTGGATTTGCTCTCTCTCTCTCTCTCTTCAATGACCAATGTGCATGCTATCATGTTTCTATAAGTGTATGGTTGTTGTCTTTGTTAATTTTTGAGGTGGCTTCACATTCTTTCCATAACATAATACCTGTTGTGAAAGCAATATGCCTCTTTTTTCAATTATGCAAATATAACATGAGCTATTTGACTTGATTGCCTAAAGAAGATGTAGTACAAATATATTTGTACTAAATCCAGTAAATTGGGAAAGTATTAGTTTCCTTGCTACTGCTAGGAATCTGATGTATTTGCATGTGCATTACATGACCATGGGAGATAGAGATAAATATCCAGGTGAAGTTGTCACCATGTTAATGTCCTTGGTTTTGATGGACATTGTACTGGTCTTTGTTCTTTCTCTCGAATTGAAAATGAGGGCATGATCTCATTTGCAGCTTTTAGGAGCTTCAGCTTCTTCCTCGAGTTTCTCTAAGATTATAAGTATCAGCGTTCTTCTCCCCCCCTTCCCCCCCCCCCCCCCCCCCCCCCCCCCCCCCCCCCCCCCCCCCCCCCCCCCCCCCCCCCCCGTCTTTGATTGTTTGATCCTATAGTCTTGATTGTGTTAATTTGGTTTTTCACTTTTGCACTGCAGGCACTTGATACTTTCAATACAGCTGTTGTGTCACCCATATACTATGTGATGTTTACTTCACTAACCATTTTGGCTAGTGTAATAATGTTCAAGGTATATTTATCTGCAACTCTGTTGGCTTTGTTTGAGTACATGATCATATAACTTTTGAGGAGATTTGAGTGCACTTGGGGAAGGATCGATCCAGAGTGTTGACCTTTGGAATTGTAATTATTTCTGTCATGAATCTTGTTTATGCTGATTGGTAACTAAACGCTTAATTCTCCTGTTCTATTCTATATTTTGCCTCTTCTATGTTGGTGTAGTAGTAGACAGTTCTCAGAATGTTGTGTGGGTGAAAATGTTTCAAAAAATAGAAGGATACCAGTCTACTATTGCGTTTTTCGCTTACTAAGTTGACCTTTAATAATTGTAGGTGCACTTGCACTTACTTTTATTATCCAGAATGATCATAAATCAGTTTCAAGTGTTTTTACACCTAGCTCTGTTTTCCATCCTGACCATTTATCAGTTTGAGGCGCTTCCACACGTTTAGCTTGGTGCAAGATTTAGTAACAAATCAAAGAATCATAGTATTTTTCTAACAACTAAACTTTTTGACTATAGGTTCTTTGAGCAATTCATGTCTTAAATTCTATGCTGCGTTCTTTCCTGATTTCTTGAGATATGAAATCTTGCGTTGGCTCTCTTGTAATTGGCTCAGGGGTGCAGTGCGGTGTTTATAGCTGGATTGTCTTGCTATCTTTTCTGTTATTATGCTTATAATTTGATATTGTTGATCCATATTGCATAGTTAAACTGTTCATAGTTGAATTTCTTGTAACAGGATTGGGATCGACAGAGTCCAACTCAAATTGTCACCGAAATGTGTGGTTTTGTTACTATCCTTTCAGGAACTTTTCTTCTTCACAAGACAAAGGATATGGCTGAAGGCATGCTCTTGAACTTTTGTTGTTATTGAGTCTTTACTATGAATATGTTCTGTTAACCCCATATCCTCCCCTTCTAGCTTTCTGTCCCTTTTTTTAGAAACTATTTACCTTCTTAGCTAGATGTTGATTGTTAATATTTATTTGGAGTCTGAACTTCAGATTAATATTTTGTAATGATCTGCAGGTTCAATGACCTTACCCATAAGGCTTTCTAAGCATTCAGAGGAGGATGGCTTTGGTCCTGAAGGCATTCCTCTAAGGCGACAGGAGTCATTGAGACCGCAAGATTGATATATTCTTATGAAATTTTGACAAACTATGGACTTGTGCAACTTTGGGGAGAGGACGAGCTTATGTTGATCTGTATTTTACTGGTCTCTACTAGGATATTGTAAGACAAAGGAAGGTGAGATTATGTCTACGACCTTACTTTTTGGCTTCAGAATGAGGCTAGTTTTCAGCCATTCCTCTGTATACAATCTCCCCTGTTCAAATGAAAGGAATCTGCCAATGTAATTTTGAGCATAGGTAATTCAAATTGTATCTTTGTCTCATTTATCAAGAATGCAAATTGGATTTACTCGGTGAAATGTAACACGAGAAGCTTAGCGGACACTGTTATCGGTTCTCGATTTTTGTTGCGATTATTTGACCGGACAGAACAATGCTGATAGTGATAAGAATTGGGCAACATTCACATAGAAGTATCTCTCTGCTTAGGGAATGGCTTGATCAAGAAATTCACAGATGGATTTTGGTTAAGGAACTTTGATAAAGTGATATGCGTTTCAATTGTCTAAATATTGATTCCTATGCCTGTTTGTAAGATTTCAGAATTACACAAATGATTTTGCTTGATCAACAACCAAGTTAAAGCTTGGAAGAGACTTCACAAGGAGGTGTTGGCTAATTTATGGGATGTTATTTGTACTCATAGTTAGGGATATCTCCAAGAAAGAAACTAAGCTTAAAAGGATTTTTTTTTCCAGAGTCAAATATATAAGTAGAATGTTAAAGACACAGCCGGAAGAAATAAAATTAGTTTCTGAATTAGATTTACAATATGAACTATGAAGCATCTACGGGCCTGAAATTTGAAAATTGATGCTGAATAGTCAATTTACTGGATATCTAAATAGCCAACACATAAGGACTGCTTTTGTATTTCCTCTGCTGTATTGTCCAAATTTCAATTACCATTACACTACAGATAAAGCTCAACCTGTACAAACGTATTCTGCAACTTATATTTAATGGAGGATAGTGATTCCATGAGCATAAAGGCCATAAAGAATATTTAGAGAAGCTGGACAGCAGCAATGGTTGGAATTTTTTCTCGTAGTTTCTGCGTAACGGCAACTCGAACAGTCATTACGCCAGCTGCCGGGCCTGTGATTCTGATTTTCACTATTGGCTCTTCGATTGCCACTAATTCAAGTGATCCTCCAGCTGCCCCAACAAGGTATGGCCTAATTTCTTCAAGTACCTGTAGAAATCGATGAGAGCAGTGTTGGTAAACTATCATTCAAGTCAAGAATACTGTTAAATTCTGCATAACAAATAAAAAATATGATTGTGAAGATGCATGCATGTGAAAGACTGGATAGTATCACTTTGTTTCAACCCCAGGTCTGTATTGTGGATAGTGTCCATTAAGAGAATCGACGAGCTTCCAGAGGTCTAAGGATTATAGTAAAATGTTGCCTACATCATAATGCTAAGCCAGCCAACAGCCTGAATCTTAAACCATAAACCAAATATAGTCAAAACAAGCCTATTGGTGCCTTTTCAACATTACCCTGAAATTAGTATCTCCACAGGAGGATATAGGATTAGAGTCATTATAAATTTCTGCAACAAGAGTTTCAAGTATATATGAAAGTCCGGCATCAAAACTATAGAGACCTAAGAGACACCATGTGTCAAGAAACCTATTTAGTGTGCCTTTGTCAAAAGTTAAGTTCTTGTCAACCAAAACCATTCCTTGAGATTAAGACGTGAATATGAGTACATGGTATCTATAACATTCGCTTGGAATGGCACTTTCGGCAAAAAGATTTCAATAGTTTTGCTATATAGGTTTCACTTAGAGAGAAAACAGTTCCAACATTTTAAGTTTTATAATCCTAGCGTACTTTTCATGGCATGAGTGTCGTGACTTTGTCGTAACTCTTTCCTCGTTTAGTTCACGGTAAATTGGCGTGAAGAAAATCATGATCAAATAAAAGACAAAATATATGAGCTTCTGACCATCAATGTGCAATTGTCAAAACAAGTGAAATGTGCAACTGGACCCAAAAAGGAAAGCAAGGCTTCAAATTTCTATATGTAATGACTAATATAAGCTGGAATGTAAAATATGTAATTACTTTTCTTGTTTAAATATAAATACCATAACCAGAAAACAAAAAAGTCTTAAGCTAGGGGAAAACAGAAAGCAAGTTAGAAGTATTCAAGAAATTCTACAATTACAACTTAGTATTTCATCTAAGAACTTTGCATGGTTTACCAAAAACATAAATGAAGATCACCAAGAAATGTGAAGTCATAGTTGCAATGAGTAGCCCATGTACCCTTGAAGCTAACTACCATGGCTAAAAAATTAGAACAAACATTAATAGTAATATGACAATAAATTTTTCCATCAAACATTTTTAGGCATCAAGGGCAAATGCCACTAGATATGCTTACAGCAAATTAAATGGCTCATATACTTGTTCATAAGAAATAAAGAGAGAATTTTGAAAGCAGTTGGAGGGGAGGTAAGATGGCATATTTCAACAGTTATGAATATTAATTTTTGGCTTCTTTCTCCTAATGTTTACTGCTAATATAATCAATACCACAATCAAACCTTGAAAAGCTATAATCATTGGAAAGGATAACAAAACAAAATGCTCAAACAGCCCAAACAGCAGAACATATACAATCCATAAATTGACTAAAAAAGTCATAATAATAATAGTACGAACTCACTACCACAGTTATGAATTGGAATAACAGTTAATCTTGGATTTAGGTATAGTGTAATTAATTACCTTCTCTATATTTTCTTCACTGAGCTCAAGCCCAGTTTCTTCGTCAGCTATTGGCTCTACGGCAACAATTTCAGGAATTTTTTCCATTAAGCGGCGCTCAATACCCAACTTCATAGTCGTAACAGAAGCTGGACAGGAGCCACATGCTCCTTGCAGCTTCAACCGCACAACATTACCATCAATCTCATGTAATGCCACATTACCCCCATCGGCAATCAGATATGGTCGAACTTCGTCCAATACTCTCTCAACATTCTCTGCAGTTAAAGGCAATTCAAGAGCTGATTCTGGTGCAGCAACAGCTTGTACAACTGCACCATATTAACATGTGTTATGAATTTGACGCATAAAGTCTATATAAGAGAAAGAAAACCACAAATAGCCACCTCTGTACATGTAAATTAAAAATTCTTTCCCACACAAATCAACTAGAAACATCATCAACAATAATAACTCATTGAAAATTTTCCTGAAACGCGGGGTCTGAAGAGATCCACTAATACGCAACTTTACCCATAACTAGTAAAAAGGTTGTTTCTTGCATTAAAAAAAAGTGAAAAGGTTGTTTCCGATAATTAGAAACATCAAAAAGGGGAAAGCAAAATCATCTACAAATCGGAAATACTTCCAAGTCTGAAAGTAACACAATGAGTTCATTTAGCATCAACCCCAAGTTTATCAGGCTCGGTTAAATGGATCTTTGTTACCATTTTTCACTATTCTGAGCCAGTTTATTATCAGAAAAAACGTTGACGACAATTTTTTTTTTTTTAATTATATTGGATGATCAAGCGTGTACACACGTAGACGAATAGATAGATAGTTGAGGGCATTCAGCTCATGACCTAACAAATCTATAATTACGGTCGAATTCAAGAACCCAACGAAGTAACTTGTAAGCGAAAGAAAAAAACTTTCTGTAATTACGTACGAGAAATATGTTCAAGAAACTGACCTCGGCTCTGAACCCGCGCGGAACGAAATGGGCTGCGCCGCACCTGACCGAAGGCAAGCTGGTTACCGAAGAAGCTTGAACTCTGTGGGATTACAGACCCATTCATCGAATTAATCATAGCAAAGACGACTAAAAACAAACAACAAACATTTAACCTTCAAACATAAAGAGACGGGGCGAGAGAAGGAGAAACCTTGGTGGCGGGACGACAAACTGGGGGCTCAAGGGTTTGCCGTGGCCTAGAATAGCAAGAGGTTGGATTCAACACCACAGCTCTCATGTCGATTGATGCCAAAAATCAAATTTAATTTCTTTGATAGAGAAACACGGAGAGAAAGAACAGCGGTATACGAGCTGAAGTTGTTGATTTGATTTTGATCTCTGTATGCGATGATGAATCAAAATATAGATTTTGGTCTGTTCTGGGCAGCCAGGAAGCGCACCTTCCAATTTCGTGGGGGATCACTAGCCGACTTTCTTTGAAAATTTTGTAAAATTATTGTTTTTTAGTAAATCGAGTACCTAATTTTACTAATTTAGTTATACTAGATACTTCTATCAATTTTATCATATTATTTATGGATATCAATAGACTGGGCCAAGCCAGGATTGTATGGCCCATAGTCGATCCATGACTCGATCTGCCTACAGTTGGACCGGCCCGTAGCTCGACCTATTCTTAGTTTTTTTTTAAAACAATTTACAAAACGTCATTCTGATCGGGTCACAAGTCAAGTCGGAACGATCTCGGAACGGTTCAAATTTTACATCCCTAATATTATTTCCCTCTAAATTTACAATTGTTTTAAATTTTGGTTTTTATTTTTTAATTTCATTTATTTTAGTAATTTTATTGTCAAACATTGATTCGTTAATTAATTGGTCAAATTTTGTAAATAAATTAATTTTTGTAAACTATAATTAATTAATTAATTTTTATTTAACAACTTAATTTTAATTAAAATTTAAAATTTATCTTTACCTAGTTCTTAAAGTTAAAGTTATTATAATCATTTGTTTAGAATAATAATATAAAATAATATTATTTTGCAAAACTTAATACTTAATAAAATTTGAATCGCATTCTAATTTTTGATTAGGCTTAATTTAGTACAAAATGTAGAGTAACCAAATGTCTTAATCTAACTCATATTCAATTAATAAATATGATAATAATTTGAGTTGGTCTTGAATTATGATTAATTTTTTAAATTTATTTAAATAATATGATCTTGTTTAGATTTTAATTAATTAACTTATTTTAAACGAGATCAAGTAATGAAACTTGTAATTCAATTCAAAATTCGTAAATTTAGTGTAAATATAACTCAAATTTTGATTAAAACAATAATATCGTATCTAAAACCTCTTTTTCTAACATGAATTGAATAAAGATGGTAATTCATAAATTTCTTGGCCCGACTAGGTAATAGGTCGAGCTCAACTAAGAATAACAAAATAACGTTATTTATTAATTTTTTTAAAAAATTAATAAATCATGCCGGACTGACCCAACTTTTTTTGACCTTTTGGGCTAAGAGTCAAGTCACTAGTTGGAGAATTCTTAGCCCATTGAGGCACGGGACTGACTAATCCATAAGTTCTGTTGGGCCGAGCCAAGTGGTTGATATTCTTAGAATTGTATAAATGCTAATTCTTTTGACATAGTGAACTAAATACTAATTTCTTTATCTTAAAACGAAAAGAAACTAATTTAATAATTTCTTAGTGTGTATTATTTGAAATGATATATAATATAATACACAGAATCAAATCCTTTATTCTCGTTTTTCAGTGCCACCCTATGTCCTCTCCGTCTCATCCATAATTTACCACCTTAATTTACCACCTTGTATCCTCTTCATCCCATCCATAATATTAATAGATGGATGAGATGAAGAGGAGACATGGTAACATTAGAAAATAGGAACAATTATCCGGTGCCCTACAACAGACATACTAATTACAAAAGCTTGAACATATGGTAAGGCAAACCTTAAATTAATGCAGTTTACTTGATGAGATAAATGAATGATTAGAAATAAATATATAAATACTTAGAAATAATTATGTGATCATTACTTGATTCTAAATTACCGATTTATTAAATAATTCATCATAAAATATGATTTATGAATCATTACGTACTTTTGTTAATTTATCAAAATAATTTAAAAAGTGATTTTATTTGTCTTAATGAATAACTTCATTTAAACTGTAGATTTTAAATTTTAAAATTAAGAAAATAACTTTTTAATCAAAATAACAAGAGCAACACTTAATTAAAATATATTAAATATCGATGTTTATTTTATATTATTTTAATAAATAAAATGAGCTTGTCAAGAAAAGTAATTTAAATTAAAAATAATAATTAGTTTATATATATAAACAAAAAATAAAAATAAATAAATGACTTTTTTTCTTGTGGCGATAATAAGACGATAACGCAAATCACAAAATGACTGCCACGTGGCAGATAAGGGTTCCTTCACGAGCCATCCTCTTTATCGACATTTTGCACATTATCACTTTCACTAGTTGCTACCACTCCTCTCTTCTGAGCTAACCTTAGCTGAATCCACAAAAATGGCTTCCACGGTCTCACTCTCCGGCCCGACGCTGAGCACCTCCTTGACACCCCAGCACAGGGTGACGAGTGGGAGGGCGGTTCCGAGCATGGGACAGGCGCTTTTCGGGTTGAAAAGTGGGCGCGGAGGGCCGATTAAGGCCATGGCGGCGCACAAGGTGTAGCTTATTACACCAGAAGGAGAGAAAGTGATAACAGTCCCAGGCGATGCGTACATTCTTGACCACGCAGAGGAGGAAGGTGTTGATTTACCGTATTCATGCAGGGCTGGTTCTTGCTCGTCGTGTGTAGGGAAGGTAGTGTCAGGGACGGTGGACCAGTCGGACGGTGGCTACCTTGACGATGACCAAATGGCAGATGGTTGGGTACTGACTTGTGTTGCTTATCCCACTTCTGATGTTACCATTGAGACACACAAAGAAGAAGAATTCGTTGCTTAATTTTACTATCATTTATGTGATTTTTGGGTTCATGCAGACCCCTTGATAATGTGTTTCTATGCTATCAACCTATGTGGCGAGCGGTTTTAGAACTTAATTGACTGCTTTTATCTCGTCCATAATTTTTTTTTTCAATCACTGCATCTATCTTATCCATAATAATTTTTTATTATCATATGCTTCTTTTAATTAAAGTAATTTCATGTGGAGATGGAGCTTTGTACTTTGTATTGTGTAATTAGGGACTCCGCATCGTTATTATCATCGCACTCAGTTTAAAGTTCAACATTGAAGTAAGTCTTGAAAGGTCTGATAGTACGCAGCTTTATCTTTATATAATAAAAAGATTGCTTTTTGTAGATCCACATTCAAATATGACATGAAGATATGAAAAAAAAATCAAATAAATATAAAAATAAAATAAAATAAAATAAAAGGTAATAAATAAATAGAATAGAATAACATCTATTTCAGAAAAATAAATAATTAGGTAGTAAGTAAAAGAAATGTAGGATAGCCCCTTTTGGTCTCGATGATAGTTAAAATTTGTTAATTTGTATACTATTGAACCCTATGTTTATGGTTATTAAAAATTTAAATAATATAATAATTGCAACTCATTACTTTAGAATGTCCCAAAAAAAATCATGATTAAAAAATTAAATTAATTTGAATTGTAAAAATTTTAAATTGACAATTTTAAATTACTTTTTTGTTATTAAAAATAATGTTAGTAAAATAAGACAATATAAAAGAAGGTCAATAGGGAGCTTTACGGGACAACGAGGAATGACCTAAATGGTGTAAACTCTTCACTTAAGACTCTCTGATATGAGGTTTTGAGTTTGAGTCACGTAAAAAAAGGAGAAATGAGAAATTTTCTTTATTGATGATCCTCTGGTTCTCTGGGTAAAGCTTCTTGATCGGATTAATTACAAACGTTTCGTTTCCAGTGGTAATATGAAAGTTGAAGCTACTAAGGAATCTGAGGGCTGCTGGAAACCTGATACTAAGCAGGGCTAGTAATCAATCAACAGTTGATCAATCAAGTATGTGATGATTTCTTATGTGTAGAAATATACAAGCTACGTAAGAATCTGAAGAATCTTGAAGTTTCAAGTTTATTTCTTCTAGAACTCTTGGGATGGAATTTTAGGAGCTTAGGATTACTCAAATTAAGCTGACATATCTAATGTAATTAAAAAAAAAAGAAAAAGAAAAATGAGCTTTACATGCCCTTGCTCAGGGTACGTATGACTTGATGTTAAATTTGGTTTTGGTACAATATCAGTCCATATCAATTTTTATACAAACTATTTTCTTTACTTTAATCGTATATTAAGAAGTTATAATAATATAAATTAAGATAACAAGTACTTCTTTATTTTTATTAATATTGTTTTTAATTATCTCTTATAAAATTTTAGATATTATCTTAACATATTTTAAAA
>JANTNU010000234.1:1806044-1825323 GCA_024752395.1 Erythroxylum havanense
TATATATTAAAAATATACGTTATCAATATAAAATATATAAATTCAAAAAAATTAAGTATAATTATATTAAATTATTGTATTTAATTATGTAATCTATGATCACATAAACCTAATGATATAAAATTTTTATTTAATACATTATTATTTATACTTTATTATTTATTAAATAAATTATAGACAATTTTATCATATTGTTTTTTATTTATAAGTAATTGTTATTTTATTTATGAAAATTTTTAAAATTTTAAGTTTAGTCTTAAATTTTTTAGATTTATATTTTGAATCAAAATTTGACAATATTTTAGGTAAAATATTTTAATTTTCGACCGGTACTAAAATTTCTTACGAGCGTACAAATTTTTTGCCATATCAACTAATAGGAAACAATATTTTAAACAGTGATTAAAAATACCAATTTATTAAGTAATTTTATAATCTCTTTAAAATCGAGTAATAATAATCTCAATACCATTCAATTTAATGTTTAAAATATTGGAGAAAAGAGCTGTCTCAACATGTTATGAAGAATTAAAAATTCTAATCAGTTTGCAAAGAATAAGAACGCCGTGAAGCAAAAGTTAGGATGCTCCTTTTTATTTTTATTTTTATTTTTTAATTTTATTTTTAAATTAAATAAATCTTGTTTATTTTTAAAAATTATAAAAATCATAAAAAGTAATTTTTGTATCTCTTTTTGATTTATTATCATTTAGATATATTGCTTAATTATTTAATAAAAATAATGAATAATTTAATTTAATATTTTATTTATATATTTAATAAATTAAAATTAATTATCAATAAAATTATAAATAGTTTAATTTTATTTAATTTTTATAATTAAAGTATATATAATTAAATTCAAAATATATAAATATTCAAATAAAATTGATTTAATAAATAAATTATATTTCAAATAACTATTAATTTATAAATTAAAATAAATAATTTTGCACTAATATTTGTTACTAAATATTATATAAAAGATTAAATAAACTTATTAAATTAAAAATAATTTATCTTTAAATTTTATCTAAAATATAATTATTGTCTTTGATAAAAATATAACTACAAATATTATCAATCAAACACGTTTTTGATTTTTTAAAAACAAACAAAAAATTAAAAAGTTGAAACAAACAGCCTAAATTACCTCAAAAGCCTTCCCTACTATAATCCCCCTAATTCTCCTTCAACCACAAGCGTAGAAAAAGGATCACAAATTCCGAGGGGCAAGCTGGGCAACAGCCCTTTTACATAGTCCACCTATTTTCAGCAAAGATCAAAAATTTTATAACAAAAATGGCAGACATACCATACGTCTTTTGTATTTTTTTGCTAAGCTTCAATGGTCAACCGTCTCCTGAAATATCTAAATTAAGAATTCACATGCCACAAAAGAAAAAGAGAGAGAAAAGGTGAGAATGATATATATTGATGTTGGCTTTCCACCTTGTAGACCATAGAGAGAAGATACATTCCACCTCTTGAACCATGTTGATTCTTCTCCAGAACTGCCATTCCCAACGCACCCTTCTTCTCCAGAAATATTATCTTAAAATGCTCGGAGAAGCACTCTTTAGGCACATTTTCCATTGTACAAGGTTCTAATCACACTTAATATTCCTGTAGATCCTCCTTACAAACAGATTAGAGCCCAGGTAGCCAACAGCTCCTGCACATTCAAACAACCTGGTTTATACGTATGGTCAAAATTATAAGAACAATATACTTCGCAGATCAGAACCTCGTTATGGCCTTTAGATATAAACCCCATTAATTCAGCAGTATACTCACATATCATGCAAAATCATGACAATAAATAGTCATAAAGCATGAAAAATTGGGTTTCTCGAAACGATTAAAGGGAAAAAGTGAACTCACCGCAAAGAATTCCTAATCCAAGACAAAACATCAGAGTATAACCAAAGTAGAAGCTGGTTTGGAAGAAGCCTGACATCTTTGTCTTCACGTAGTAGTAATATATTGAATAGAAGTAGACATAGACGGCCGTTGAGGCTGCAGAGAAGAATGATGTCCACTGCCAGTGATAGTTCTCAGCATTGAGTAAGAAATATGTTCCCACAATGGTAACACATACGGTTACAATTATAAGAATCAAGAAAACCAGCAGCATAAAGCCATACACGTAGTAGACCTATCAGGCAACAAAAAAAGTAAGGTTAGTACATCAATATTACACTTTTTATCAATCTAAGCCAGAAAAAGTGCTCTTCAGAATCTAATCTTCTGTAGTCTGTGATATTATTGTAACATGGAAACATGTTCCTCAAAATGATTTTCCAGTATAACTAGCAAGATGCAGAAAAAGCTTCTGGCGTGCATCTTATATTAAATCTTTAAGCCCTTGCATAAAAGCCGGCATCTATAGCCTAAAATTTAATCAACTTTAAAGTGAATAAATTAAGAAATAGTCAATGCAAAGGTTGTGAACATCCTTTTCACCATAAAATGAAAAGAACTGCAAAGTTCACCTTGTAATTCCAGAAGGATGTGAAGACGAAGTACATCTCAATGAAAATAC
Organism: Erythroxylum havanense; assembly: GCA_024752395.1. NCBI lineage: Eukaryota > Viridiplantae > Streptophyta > Magnoliopsida > Malpighiales > Erythroxylaceae > Erythroxylum > Erythroxylum havanense. The sequence goes on from JANTNU010000234.1 coordinate 1,808,590, forward strand.
TGCCAAATGGTAGTAGTCCACCCATCATAGAGACTACAGATGGTGTGAGGTACCATTTCTTCTCTGGGATTGGGCGAGGAATTGTTTTCACACGGCATGGATTGTTTGGAGCACCACTCCAATTTCTTCCAACCACCGTACCAAGAAGTGCCAAAGGGAAAGAAATAAAAGCCCAAATTACGAAAACCACCACCATGGTGCCAAAGGGAATGGCGGCAAGGGATCCGTAAAATATAGCAATAGTGTTCAAGATGAATCCAATCCCAAAGCACATAAAGGGGAACAGAGAAGCTGTGAGGATCATTGACTTTATCCAACCTTTCCCTGGAAACAAAGAATATAGTCCAATAGTATAAGAATAATCATACACAAGAACGATCAACCAGACAACGAATAAAGAAGTATACCCCCATTGCGCGAATACATTCCTCCGCTTACATAACCAGAAACAAATGATGTGAGTGCATAACATACGATAAAAGTTGTAACAATTGCTCCTCTCCTGGACCACGTAAGTGACATTGAACATTTCAAAAACAAACACCAATATCAGTGCCAAATTTATCCAAAGGGGAAAGCCAGATCAAATATAAAAACCACACAATTAACCAACCACCAGAGATAAATGATTATGTAAACAATGAATACATGATTATTCGGAAGTATATGTGTTTGCATGCCACAGAGAGAGAGGGGGGGAGTTCTATATGAACTTACCCAACATACAACGTTCCAACAATGGCCAATAAGATGACAAGAAGAACAAGCAATGCCAGCTGTGCACCTGTCCCAACAACAGCTGACAAAATAACTAAACTGCTGGAAGGGCGAAAAACATCACCGTGAACAAGTTTCCAACCAGATTCCTCACTAACATCTCTTTCCTGAAACAACAATGGCCAACACAATCAGATACAGTTAGAAGTCCTTTTTAAGGAACCAGGAATTAAAGAAGGAAGAAGGATATCAATATCAACTAAGATCCGGTACAGATTGCTCTAGAACTAAGAGGATATACAAAAAATCAAGTTATAAACCATCATACAAGTGCCACAAATTTATGAGATTCATAACTCAAGAAAGGTGTTACCAGAGATTCTAGATCATCATCCTCTCGAGCATACTTTGCATAGTCATTTCTAAGAGTTCTCATCAATATCATGGACACCAAGCCAGTGAGAAAGATGACCATCATGAATGAATTGAAAATTGAGAACCAGTGTATCTGCATGTTGAGAGATGCATTACAACTAAATTTGAATGCGGAAGGAACTTAATGGTAATGAAACAACAAAGTAAAGATGGTTCTACAGATCTAGAAAAGTGAAATAAAGCAGACTACAACAATCAGAAGGAATTCAACCAGCCATTAATTTTACCTGGTGCTCAAAAAAGGGGTAATCCAGATAGACATCAAAGCGTCGGGCAAAAGTGATATTTGTGGGAATCCACTTCACAGAATAAGTCATGTCCACTACTCTAGCAGGTTCTAAGGGCTTTGGACTCTCCTGGGTAAGATTGACATGAATAATCTGCAAGAAAAGAGATTTGTTATATTGTCAATGAAGGTAAACACCATTCAATATAACAAGTGACACTCAGCGAACCACAAACCTGATCCTTATTATATCTAACAGTTATACTCTTATGTGTGTAGATCACATGCTTGCTGCTATCACTGTTCTTATCAGGATGCAAATCACCAACATAACCTAAAATATCATTGATAAAAAATGTTTAAGAATGAACCTAAACTTGCATATGTTAAGACAGAATGGCAAAAACATACCCCACAATGGCAGGTCATCTGAATTTGTATCCAGGAAGCAACAAATGAAGCATGAAATGAAAACCAAAGCAAAAAATGTGTCAGCACCTCAACAAAGAACAAGGCAAGATTAGTGCAGTTCAAAAAATTTTCGGGGTTGGGAGTTGGTGGTGTGGGTTATTGGGTAAAGAACCATTAAAGGAAAAGCAAATGTTAACAGCTTAACTACACTAAGTAACTTCCATGTAACAGTAAAACAAAGATCTGCAATTTGATTTCATAGCATAATTTCATACGTATTGGTAAATTAATACACAATGCCACATCTGTTAGCAACATAGAAGTAGTTTGATAGAGTTTATGAAATGCATCTGAGGAACTCTATACTGAAAGACCTAAAAGTATTTCCATTATTCTCAACTCATCATCTACAGAATAGCTATCATTTATGGTTCATATTTAAACAATGACTACATTAGCTGCATCATTGTTTACTTCTAAGGGGTTGATCTGTAGCCTATCAAGATTCAATCTAAAACCTGGACTTCCAATTCCATCACCTCATTTACCAAAAAATCCAATAACAGAATACTGTTTGTCCACATTACCCTCTGGAAAACAATTAAAAATTCAAAACATGACATACCCATGAAGAATTCAAACCAATAGTTGTTTTCAATCGCATCCTTAAAATGTTTGACCTTGGCTTCATCAAGTTCAAGCTGACAAATGCTAGCTCTATCCACATTCTCTGAAGAAAAATGACAAATCAAGTAAAGAGAAAATTCCAGAAGACCAGATGAGTAACAGCTGTCTGAAAATTCAAGGAAGTTAAAAATAGGACAAAAGTACATACTCTGGAAGTTTATACGAATCTGACTGTCAATAAGCTCATTTCCACCAAGGACCTCACCAAGACCACCCCACTTGTGTGCAGCATTGCCATTTGGGTGGCAAAACGGAAGGCTGTAGTAGTTGTATGTTTCTTGTGGATTGTTGTAAGGACCAACCTTGTTAACCCATAGGGTAACTTCGTCATCTGGATGATACTGGAAAAGAAAGCAGTAAAATAGGGTATTAATAAGCAAAACAACTGACTTTTAACAAAATAACAACAATATTCACTTTGTTAACACATGAACCTTTCTCAACTTAACTGAAAGAAGAACGATTGTAAAGAAAACTGCTCATACAGTAAGGGTGAACTTTAACTGATAGGAAGAGCACCAACTGCCGCTGAATACGTCAATAGAATTTCCAGCCTAATTCTTTTATCAGGTTTTAAAGGAATGGTTCCATTTGAAATGCTTTTTTTATAGCTCAAGATTGCTTTAGATTTCATCTGAATTAAACAATCCAACAGAGGTACAAGACTCTGTCAGGCAACTACCATAGAATTGCCATAAAGCACATGCAGTCCGCTTAACATGAGTTTGCAGCATCACATAATTTACAAGCCAGTGTTACTGTTATAACAACTTCTAAAAGAACTATACAATGTACCTAAGATCAAAAGATGTTAGTCAAAGGAGGAACCGAATACTCTGAAACACAGTGTAATTGCACTATACAAATGTTTGACCATCTTGTAAACACTGCAGCAAAGAAAATGAAATGAGAAAAGGGGCTTTTCTGATCCACTAAAACGCACAACACCTTTCATAAAAGTTTAAACTATCTTTAGGCTGGTCTAAATGCAAGAACTAGAAGTCAATGGATGATTCAATACTTTTTGTTTTATAGCAATCCGTGAACTGATTTTCATTGACACAATCACTTAAGTCCCATACTCAAATGCATGGGGTTGCCACTTACTAAACTAATTTCTCACAAAGACACACACAAATGGTACTAATGCAGTTGACTTTCGTGCCATTGGAACAATGCTCCTGCTTTCTAAACGTGAATACACTAAAATCAAATGCTTTTGAAAAGTTATAGAGCAGTTGTTCTCTGACAGAAAAATGAGAGATAAATGACAAACAAAAGCTTATACATCTGACATCTATTCGCTGAAAATCAGATCTAGCTCTGGGAGATAAAGAACATAAACCTACTACATCCTCCCACAAGGTAACTCTAATTGTTTCCAAGCGCAAATTATGTTATATTTCATGGTTCATGCGAACAGAAAATCATAGGCGCACAAACTGCCAGAGAAGTAATTTACATGAATTAATAACAGAAATTAAAGCCCTAACTTTGAAAACAACATGTACACTGTTAAGAACGAAGAGAAGGGAAGAAAAAAGAAGAGGCAAAGCTCCACCGGAGATCTAAAACTAATCCCCACTACTCAATCAAAAATAAGACATAAACTGAGAGATGACGTAATTATCAATTCCAACAATGCAATAACTGAGAAGATACACAGATCTGAATGAAACGAAAGTAAGAAAGAGATCTACGAGTAACCAAGAATAAGAGTATGGGACGAAACTTTACCTTGTGATCAGACTCGGAGGCGAGTACGGGAGAGAGGAAGAGGAAAATGAAAGCAGCACAGAAGGGGAGAGATCGGAGAGCGACGGAAAACATGATGATCGCCGGAAAATTCGTCGGATCTGAGGGTCTCTCTTTCTCCTGCCTCGGCTAGCACTTAATTAGTCTGCTTCTTCACAAAAGGCAAAGCAAAGCAAAGCAAAGGGAAGGAGACAATCTGGAGCTCGTCTTCTAGATTTGCAGGCTTGACTTGGATATAAAAACTGAAACGTTTCATTAACAACTCAACACGAGCCGAAACTAGGGAAATTAACCAGACCGACCCAGTTCAAACATATTGGGCCCAATCTCAGTCCAGGCTCAATTTTATTGACCTTTTTTTGTTCATATTTTCACTTAAATATTTTTTTAATATTTTAACCAATGACATCATCCTTATGATAAAAATAAATAATTGTATTTTAAATTATTTAATTTTAAATAAATAAATTATAAAAATTTTGTATAAAAAATATATTTTAATTCAATTAAATATTAATAATAAGTTAATGGAAATATAAATAAAAAGGTAAATGGTATATAATTATACATGTTTAACTTTATTATAATTTTACTCTTTAAATGACCCATGTAAAGAGAATAAGAGTAAAAATAAATAAATAAAAATAAAATACATAAAATAAATAATTAATGAATAAAATATACAACAATATCTAGAAGAAATCTTACTAAGAAGAATAATTTTGAAATTTTCGATAATACGTAATCTTATCTCTAATTAATAAAAAGAACATTACAAGTGACCCACGTGAAGATGATTGGAAAAAACTAATAATAAATAAATAAATAAATAAGAAAAATGAAAAAAGTATAAAATAAAAAATACTTATAATCTTAAACATAATAATAATAATAATAATAACAATAATAAATTATTATAATTATTATTGATAATAATAAAATATAAAATAAGTAATAAATCAAATAATAAGTTAAAATAACAGAATAATAATCAATTTATTATTATTATTATTAACGATAATAATAAAATAAAAAAATAAGTAATAAATCAAATAATAAGATAAAAATATCATAATAATAATCAATCTATTATTATTATTATTACTATTATTATTATTATTATTATTATTGATAATAATACAATATAAATTAAATAATAAATTAAATAATAAGAATAATAATAAAATATAAAATAAGTAATAAGTAATAAATAAATAAATCTGTGTATTATATAAAAATTAAAGGAAAAATATATCACTCATTGGTGGCAATTTGATTCTTTGCTTCGCTTCAAATCTTTCTCACCTCTACTATTACAACCTTTCTCATATACCTTCTTCTCCTTTTCTCTGAAGATTCCAGGTTTCCGTTTCTGAAACTCTCTGCATCGTCCCCTGTGTTTTTTGCAGAGTTGTGGGGTTCGGCTTTTTGAGAATTGAGAACAGGTGAACTGAAGCTGAAATTATTGGTAATTTTTAGACTGTTCAATTGGGTCAAATTAGGGTTTTTTTTTTTCTCTCTGAGTTTTCTGATTTCTGTATAGCTCCACAAATAGATTTTATAAGAAAAATAATGGAGAAGTACGAGCTGGTTAAGGACATAGGATCTGGGAATTTTGGGATAGCGAGGCTGATGAGGAACAAGGAGACAAAAGAGCTTGTTGCTATGAAGTATATAGATCGTGGTCAGAAGGTGCAAGCTTTTTCTTTTCCCTAGATATATGCACAGTTAATAAAGATGGCTGTAGAAAAATGTATACTTACAAGTATATGATGGTTTTGTTTGGTGGGTTTGTTTTTAGATTGATGAGAATGTCGCTAGGGAGATCATAAACCACAGATCACTTCGCCATCCCAACATCATTCGCTTCAAGGAGGTTAATTTCTTAGACTCCTTGGTTAGATAGTCCGGTTTTTATAGTGGATTATGCCCTTCCTTCTACTTTTCGTGCTTTTGTTGATCAGACCAGGACAGGGTTCACTTTTATGTGCATGTTTTGTAATGGTTGTTGTGTGTGTATCTTGCAGGTAGTTTTGACCCCAACTCATCTTGCCATTGTGATGGAATATGCTGCAGGTGGAGAGCTGTTTGAGAGAATCTGTAATGCTGGAAGATTTAGTGAAGATGAGGTTTACTGTCTTTCTTGTTGTGAAAAATTTCAGACCCCAATTATTTGGAGACGGATAGCAACACTCTAGTAATCTTTCTTCCTTGTTTATGCTTAATCTTCCTTTTCCAACATTTTCCAGGCAAGGTACTTTTTCCAACAGCTTATTTCAGGAGTCAGCTATTGTCACTCCATGGTAATAACACCTTAAGCTTGTCAAATGTCTTTTAGGTTCTGAATTGTTCAAGAATATGTTATGTTCAATTGTTGCTGCTTGTTTTCCAATTATTTACAGCAAATATGTCATAGAGATTTGAAGCTGGAAAATACACTGTTGGATGGTAGCCCAGCACCACGCCTAAAGATCTGTGATTTTGGATATTCAAAGGTATAACTGAGAAAAAAATCAGTATTTGTACTGTCACTTTATCTTGATTTCTGCCATTATTTCGTGGATTTGTTTTCAATCATATTTGCTTTCTTTGTGCAGTCATCTTTGCTCCATTCAAGACCCAAATCCACTGTTGGAACTCCAGCATATATTGCTCCAGAGGTTCTTTCTCGGAGAGAATACGATGGCAAGGTAACTTAAATTCTTATGTTGTTCAACATTTTCCCATTTGAAATTTGCTCCTTTTGGATACTATCTAATTATTACGTGGCACATGCTAACAGTTAACATATCTTTAAATTTTGCTCCTTTATAGAGGACTTTTGATAAGCAAATTATTTTGATGCTATGAGATGAATATAAAAGATAAGTCATAATTTTTAAGATAAGTCACGAGAAATTACACTTAGCTGGTGATTGAATGTTTCTTCCACATACTTCGTTCAATCCCTCTTGTTTTTTCAGTTGGCAGATGTATGGTCTTGTGGAGTGACTCTGTATGTTATGCTTGTTGGGGCATACCCATTCGAAGACCAAGATGACCCAAAGAATTTCAGGAAAACAATTAATGTATGAGAAATTTTTTTGATCACTTGTGTTTGTAGGTGTTTTTAACAAATGTGTCTGATACGATTCTATTATTCCATAGAGAATAATGGGTGTTCAATACAAGATCCCTGATTATGTGCACATATCTCAAGATTGTAAACATCTGCTGTCTCGCATATTTGTGGCCAACCCATCCAAGGTATGTGTGGCAGGCTTCTTCTATGGACAATAGGGAGTTATTATGTACTTGTGGACACAAAGAAGATTAATCTGTCGCTAGTTGAATTTGATAGTTGTTCTGAGCATTTGTTAGTTTTATTTGGTTATATTGTCAGCAAAATGGTTTTTTCATATAATTTTCTGTCCTGCATGGTCATTCTGCTACCTATACTTAATCTGCTATGTGTATGTCTTTCTCAATACCAAGGGAGTTTTTTTTTTTGGTTTCAGTTATCTCTTTACACGCATGTGTATGTTTGTTTACACCTCTGTAAAAAACAGATAGATACCATTTGTACTTTCACTGTATCTAATCATTGTGCGAGCAAAGGCTAAAGCATTAGCAAAGCCCAAAATTGTATCTGATGTGGCATAATATTGCATTTATCAAGGGAAACTTTATAATTGAGTAGCCACCTGGTTTTACAGAGGATCGCAATCAAGGAAATCAAAAGTCATCCATGGTTTTTGAAGAACTTGCCTAGGGAACTGACAGAGGTAGCGCAAGCAGCATACTACAGGAAAGAAAATCCTACCTTTTCCCTTCAAAGCGTTGAAGAAATTATGAAAATTGTGGAAGAGGCCAAAGTTCCTCCCCCAGTATCCAGATCTATTGGAGGGTTTGGTTGGGGAGGGGAAGATGATGATGGAAAGGAAGAAGATGAAGCTGAGGCCGGGGAAGAAGATGAAGAAGATGATTACGAGAAAAGAGTCAAGGAGGCACAGGCAAGTGGGGAGTTTCACATCAATTAAGTGTTAATCCGGCTTACCGCACAGATTATTAGAAGATTAATTTCTCCGTATCTATGGTGTGGTTTCTTAAACATGTATAAAACGTTGTAGTTGTTATGTTGTGGTTATTAAATAATGGCTTGTATATTGTAGTATAATGCGAAGATAAGTTGTGAAATTTACTCTTGGAGAATTGAGAATTGCCATTGGGATCCTATAATCTTGATAATGAAAAAAAGTCTCTCAGTTTTGATCTGAAATGTTTTGTTTCTAAGAATCAAGACTAGTGCCATCTCTCTGTTTGGTCTTGGTTGAATACTGTGTTTCTTGCAACTTCTTAATGCTTATCAGTCTTTTCTATCATCTGCTAATTTTTGTTCTGTTTTTTTCTCAAGACATTGGAAACATGAGATGGTAACTAAAGATTCAATCTTTTAATAAAGATAAATTAGTCAAATTTTATTATATAGCGACAAGTCTGCAGTACTGAGATTTGCCTAAGACAACATTTACAAATTATTCCACTACTACAAAGAATTGTGCACAATACAGCCAAATATTAATCTCCACTTACAAATCTGTACTGCTGTTGAATACTTACATTAACAAACAGCTGAATATATGTACAATAACACATTACTTCTCCCTATCATTCATATCCATACACAAATCCATCTATAAGTCATCAGTGAGACTTATGTACCATTGCCCATGAACCTGAACAGTCACTCTGGCAACCATTATCAATACTTCAGCAGCTTCTACTACCCTTTCGGTCAGTACCGCAGCACCGGCCTGTCTAAGAGCTGTTTCTGTCAACTTTCTTCCCCGTTCGCCACTGCCCCCTAGCACAACTCCTCTGGCAGCCAAATAGACGGCACGGGATACCTTTTCAAAAACAGGGTCCCCGGCCTGTAAACTCTTGGCTAACATCCTAGCCATGAATAACTTCCTTGATTGAAGCTTCTGGGCTTCGGCTTCCTTGTTAACATCCAGGAAGAACTCACAGATAACATCTACAATTTCCTCAATGCCAGCACCGTTGTTAAAGTCTAAAACTTCAAATAATTGCTTGCCACACTTCGATACAATGGTTTCTACTTCTGCATCGTTGGCTACTGCTCGCTCCATAAGAAGAGTTTGGCGACAAACAAGGATGCTGCGGGTTACAAAATTTTATTGATTACCATGTTAATGGAACATGATTCATCTGCTAAAGAGCTGCTACATATATAGTAGGGAGACTTACCTAGTGCAAATCACAATGACTTTTTGAATCTCAGCCTGGACAGCCCTCAATCGATGATGGTTAAGCAACAACGTTTCAGGTAGATCTTCCTCCGATAAACCAAACACCGCAACAACCAACTTCAGCAATCCAAGCCTGACCAACAAATCAATCTTCTCACCTTTGCTTTCGGGCTCTGGCAGATGATTCCCTGATCAAGATCATAAAACAAACTTAGTCTACTATTAAGCATCTGACAAGGTAACAAAAGGATTCGAAATTTTTGGGAAGTTGGCACTAGTAAATTTTTTCAACAAGTTACGACATTTCTAATCCTTCATTGTCCAAAACTCATGGAATAAAGTTAAAGCCCAAAACCCAAGTTCATACCTGTGGCGGTATTTGAAGCAGCAAAAGTAGTACTTCCATTTCCATAAATTTTGGTAGAAAAGCCTCCACCAGTTCTAAGTGTAGTGGAAGGAAGAGACACCTCGGATGAAGTTCCATGGCTCATCAAAAGGCTAAGAGAATTAATGTGTTCATCCCACTCCTGATCTTTAAATTTCCTCGTGGATGAAAGCCATTTCCTTGTCAGGGGTAAAGAGGAGCACGCCTCTGAGTGATGTCCATATCGGTTGGCGAAAGCTCTTCTAAGGTAATCCAAACCAGCGGGTCCTTTCAACAAAGGCCCCATCATTCTTATCCTTGCTTTGCTTATCTCTTGCTTAAGAGCCTGACATCAAAAATTATTCAGCATATACTTGGAAAGGCAAAACTATAGCAGGAAAAGCATTAGAGCAATGTTTGTAAGGAAAGCAAGAGAAAAGTGCACATTAGCACCACCTGAATCTGCTCCAACACAAATCGCAGACCCTTGAGCATGGCAGTGGCATGTGAATGCTTGACCTCTTCTCTGGTTTGGCAAGTCTCAGTTAACTCTTTCAGTAATTTCTGGTGCTTTGCTTTGAGTTCATCCTCGTGGACAGGAGAAGAAAGCTTTTGTAGAGTACCTAAAGCAAATTCCAGAAGCTTTGCAAGGTACTCAATATCCAAGTTACCTGACTCTAGCACCTATGGAAAAGACAAAAAAGGAAAGTCAGCATTATAAAGACATTAATCAATTCATTCTCCAGTACCAAGTACTGCACTGCTATTACCTGACTAAGGATGTCTAGATCAATAGCTTCAACAATCCCTTGTTTCCAGCTTTGTGGAGCCATCTCACAGATTCCATCCCTCACCTCTCTCATAAGTTGAATGATTCGATCATAATTGGGATCATCTTGTTTGAGAGATTCCATGATGCCATCCCAAAATGCTTCCTCCATTGTCTTTCTTATCTTTATCTGCATGCAACAAAGTAGACAATAGGATTCAGATCCCAAAGAAGATTTCTAATCCTTGAAAACCTCCTTCAGAGCACAATTCAGTAACAAAATCTCAAATATGAGTCATTAAGGTAGGGAGAATTGAAAATAATTGAAATTTCTGAGTGTGATACAAAGGACCAGAATACAGAAAAACTTGTACTGACCTTGAAGCTGTTTTGATCTTCCTCATTTACAGATCTATCAACAAAACCATTGCATTCATGGACAAACTCATTTACTATATATTCGTTCTCTGTTATTGATTTTTGAAGAGAACCCGAAAGAAGAGTTGAATCGCTTCTGGAACTTGAAGATGAAGATGTATCATCTTCCCTGAACAAGGACCGTGCTACACGACTAGACCTTTCAACACCCTCAAATGAGCCACTTCTATCACCAGAGCTAGCAACAACAGTTGGGCTGGTTGAGGTGTTAGATGTGCTTGTAAGTAAAAGATGTGCAATTGGTGAACCAACTGGACTTCCACTTTCCTTCGCCTGGAAGTATTTGGATCGTGTTTCAGATAGAGCACATTCCATTCGATCGATCCCTGCATCACCACTAAGATGTTGAACTTTTTCTCTCAAGAGTTTTTGATCATCAGATACCTGCATATAAATAAAGTACAAAATAAGCATCAAACTAGAAAGGTCCCCACTCATCCTATTTAAACTAAACGAATGAAAACATGGAAATGATGGAAAAGAAAAGGTAAACAGCAGGACACATTGCTGAAGTTGAACAATAAATCCACACAAAGTTTCAAACAATTTCCGTCAACCTTAATAATGAACTAATAGGGAAGGCTGGACCTGTTTCTGTATAGCCTTCATATCATGAGTAAGAGTATCATGGTCTCCTCCGGGACTCATTTTGCACTTCTGGATCATGGAAAGCTCAAGCTGACAAGCAGCTCTAACCAAGTCATCCTCCAATGATCGAGCATCTTTAACCTTCCACACCACAAAGCAATTCAAATAAGAGCACCACGCTTTATCAAATGCTGCAAGCTGAGACCTGAAGGTACAGCGCTTCGCCAACATGGGGTCAGATTCCTCATCAGAACTCTGCATTGGTCCATCTAAGATAATCTTAACCAACAATTCAAATTCTCTAATAAATCCTCCTGCTGACTTGGCCAGTGCAATCTCACGCTCCCCTTGTCCACTGAAAACTGCATCTGGATGACCCAATATCATATAGGCACAAAGAACAACTCTGACGGGATACCTTGATAACTTAGCTTGACTCCTAGATGCCTCCCTACTAGGGACAGCCCTTTTTACCTCTCTATTCCTCATAGAAGCTCTTGCAGTGACTCTCTTCTTTGGGGTAACAACTCTTTTAAGCAGGTGATCAATGTTGCTCAAGGCAGGTGAATTGTTGCCACTAGCAATAGCCTTGGAAACTATAAGCCGGCTCTCCAGTCGATCCATCAGTGCTTTTGTAATCTGAAGGGTAGAAGTTGATTCAATCAAGCCTGCAAGCTGTTCGAAGGGCAATGATTTGATACAGTTCTCATTAATTTTCAAGAAGTCGTAGTCTTTTGTTAGGTCTAAGGTGGTTCGCCTTGACTTATGGAACTGCCTCCAGCACCTAGAAGAACAAAAATCATTAGCCCAAATGTATGAATTTCACATGCAACATTAATTTACTGCTCAATTCCACCAAAATTTCTAAAAGGTATTGCATTGTGCATCCACAAAAGTAAAAGCAAATCTTATCCCAAAGAAAAACACACAGGTTTTACCAAGCTCATGCTTTTACTGTGATGGAAAACTTACTTCAACAGAAATATGCCAAAAATATTTTACAACAAAAAGTGGACTAAACCTATACTTCCGCAAGCAACTGCCTATAAAAAGGGGCATCAATCAAACTTCTTGAAGATACCTCGCCAATTTCCTGGAAAGGATATCAGCCTGCTTGCTCATTTGATTCCAGTTTACATGAACAGAATTGTGTTGTCTTCCTCTCTGCCTTAGATATTCTGCTCTTTGTCTCTTAGCCTAATGATCACAGAACAAATGCAGAATAGGGACAGTCAGAGATATATAAGGCTAACAATTTAGAATCAGAAATCAAGCTAAACGAATTATCAATTAAAATATGCAATCATACCCTTTGCAGTCGATTTTCCAACTGGTCCCTCATTCTGTTTCTTTCTACTTCACGTTGATGAGAGACTGTTTTAGCCACCCGCCGAACTTGCAACATCCTTGCACATGCTCTCTTCTTCTCTGCTTCAAGCAACCCCAATCTCTTCTTCTCAGCAGCTACCCGTTTTTGGTGGATTGATGCACATACTCGTTCCTTATACTTGCTCTCCTTAGCCATCCTTCTTGATATGGATTGCAATGTCCTTTCCCTTAATATGGCTCTTCTTTGTTTATGGGCCTTTAGCATAAGCATTCTATTAGCCTCTGCCTGCTGGACTCGCAATTCAACTTTTGTTCCAAGCTTCTCCTTTTCTCTCTGACAGCGCATTTCTACATCATTCTTTGCAGCCTGGCGCAACTCATCCAATCTGGTTAGGCGCATCTGAGCCTTGGCCAGCATGTTCAATCTGTGAGCCCAAGACAGAATTTCGTTTAAAACTTAAAGCTTTAGGGACAACAAAAATCAGAATAATTTGCAGAAACATTGGTACAAGTACGCTATTAAAATCTAATATCCAAAATTCAACAGATGGTGTAACTTTGGGAGGAAGAAACTTAAACTATCATAACAGAAAAAAGTCAATGAAGATTAACATGTATCCTTCCATTATCATTTGAAGAATTATTAGCCATAGCTATTTTCTCATTGTTCATCTTTAACATTTCCTCAAATCAGTTAAGGAATAACCTTATACCCCATCTTGTTTTCTTTAAAACATGATTTTCACTCCATTAACACAGTGATAAAGCTGTTTATGGACAACGTGTACTCAAGTTCTGTACCGGAGATAAGAAGGCCAAAAGAAATTAAAACTGTTGTTTCTTCAATCAGCTAGTATTTATTGTAGACAAGGGGAAATAGAAATGACTAACACATTAGTAGATTAAAGCACAACAGAAAGTGAGACACTTCGAAGTCTGTGGTCCTGGCAGTACATGTAGGGCCCAAAAAAAAAGGACAAAGGAAAGACATGTGCAAATCATAACCCTTTAGGCCACATCATAATCCATCAGTAAAGAAGGTTTACTGAAGCAAATTAACCACTGTCCACAAAGTATATATCACAGAAATAGCATGCAAAAACAAAATATGTTAGGCATCATGTATGCAATACATTACTGCAAGCCAACTTTGGGGTAACTCGGAACCACTAAAGAACCCTTTTCCATACCTTTTCTGCTCCGCCGCTTGAAGCTTAGCTTCAAGACGTTGGCCAAGGTCTTCCTCCTGAGATGAAGAACGCGAGGGACTCCTAGGCTTTGGTCTTGCCTTGCTTGAAAGTGTTTCATGGAATTGCTGTGATCACCCAAAAAAAAAAAAAGGAAAAATCACTAGAGTTTCAGTTTCAGTTTAACAAGACCTTAACGGGGAAGAACAGTAAATGGACATAAAGAATCAGAAATTCTAGTACAAGTAATACTTTTAAAACTTGAAAGGTTTGGAAGTTAGTTCCTCTAATATACGTTAGAGCTCATAAAGAGAGAGACCCATGAGAGAAAGATGAGAAATTTTCAAACAGAAACATGTACCTAACACAAAGCCTAAACCTTCAAAAGCACGTTGTTTGGGAATAACCCAAATTCACGAAAGATAAAAATTCAAAACTAAGAAATGTAAAGATTAAGGAAAAGGGGAAAGAAAGATTCACGAAGCAAGCCTCAACCAACCTAAAAGAAGCAGAACAAAATAGAAATTATTGATATATTCAAAGAATTTCAATTTTCGTTCACTAGAAACACTAAGAAAAAATTCCCAGAATCCAAAAGCTTAAGAATTCTTTAGTCTTGGAAAAAAAAAGAAGGAAAGATATACACTTAATGGTTGCTAAGAACAGTCGTCTAAATAAATCTTCAGAATCTTAACTATCCATCTACAGGGAAAGATAACACTTTCTCTGTTCACAAAGAATAGCCATAAAAATAATTAATTTCCCCTTTTCTAGGAACAATTTACCGTTCCTCGAGAACCAAGTTAGGTACAAACACTTCCCAGAAGAATCAAACAAAACAAAACGGAGAACCAAACAAACAAAACAAAACAAAGAACCAAACTTTTTGTAAGAATATCAAAACCAACCTGTCTACGGATATGAGCATCTCGAAGTTTAGCTTCAATTTCCTCGACAGAAGTTGGAGTCTTGTGAACCTCCTCCTCTAGTAATCTTTTTCTAAGCCTCTTCGGTATTCTTGGCGAAGAACCCGTTTGAGTCACAGGAATATCCAGTACTATCCCTCCTCGCATCCTCCCCTCCTGCGTGCCCCGCGACGGTGATGATCCAACTCCGGCGGCCATAAATGCAAGACTCAGAACAACAACTCAAACAACCCTCTAGGCTCCGGTTTTGTGTCTTCAACACAGAAAAGAAAAGCTGATTATTTGGAGAAATTCAACGACAAAAACAAGAACCAACCGATACCCAAGAAGGAAGACAGATGGAAAAGGCATTTATGAGGGTGCGTAGGGGCGTGTATGTGTCTATATACAATGTGTGTGCGCGTTAAAGAGAGAGGTCGCGTCTAGTGGACTCTCTCTTTCTCTCTCGGAGTTGTTTGTTGCTTCCTTTTGACAGTCTCCTTAAAAGAACACGCGAGAGAAGAGAGAGATGCTTCTGGTTTGGGTTTTCGGGTTGGGTTCGGTTCGGTTTGGGTGGAGTCTCATTTAATTGAAATTAATTTTAAAACTCCTATCAATTACTTACAATTCAAGATATTAGTTATTAAAAAAATTAAAAAATTAAATAAATTAAATAAATTTTTTATTTAATTAATTATTTTTATTATTTTAAAATTTTAAAAAGCGAAAGAAAACCTTAACGATTAAAAGGTCAGATGTTCGAATTGTAGAAACAACCTCATCATTATCATCATATTTCAAAACCTCGCAGTAAAGTATGGTCTAAAAAGATCTGATAGCATATAATCTTACTCCTATATAATAGAGAGGTTGTTTTCAGTAGACCCACATGCAGATGTGACAAGATAATAATAATGTAAGTTAAAAGAGTAAATACATAAAAATTGACAATATATATATATATGTATATATATATATATACCTGATGGTGACCATAATATGCTATTACCTTATATCCATGTAAAGACCAACTTTTTCGTTACTAGTTGCACTATAAGTTTTCATTGAGCGGTCCTGAAAATACTACAATCTTACAGTTTTATACGTCTATTACTGAAATCTTTCTCCTACACCTAAAAAAAAACTACAAAAATATTAAAAAAAATTGAGTTGGACTCCTTGTGAAACAAGGATAAGGCGCAAGGGCTTTAAGGTGTGTCGTTTACCCTTATTTTATCACGTTAAATTTTTCTAATTCTAGTCACTGTCTCAATAAGAGCTAATTCTAAATACGATAGTGTATATTGATAATTTTTCTCAAAATTATCAATATATTAAGTACGTTAAATTTTTAAAATTAAAAAAGAGAGAGAAAATTTTATTATTAAAAAATTTTCATGTTCGAATCATGATGGAAATAATCTTTTTATAAAAACATCAGAGCATGGTATCATATATCGATAATTTTCCTCATACTCCCGTAAAGCACAGTGACTTGTATATTAAATAAAAATAATTAATTATTTTTATTATTTTAAATTTTTAAAAAGTGAAAGAAAACCTTAACGATTAAAAGGTCAGATGTTCGAATTGTAGAAACCTCATCATTATCATCATATTTCAAAACCTCGCAGTAAAGTATGGTCTAAAAAGATCTGATAGCATATAATCTTA
>JANTNU010000234.1:1852534-1868432 GCA_024752395.1 Erythroxylum havanense
ATTAATATATTATAATATAATTAATTAAATAATAATAATAATATTTTAATTTCTTATATTGTAATTAATTACAATATTTTTATTAATAAATTAATTATATTTTAATTAACTAATTGTATTAATTAATTAGTATTAAAAATGTTTTAAAAAAATTACTATTAATAAATGAGTTTCATTTTTATACTAAATAAAAAATATGGAGAATTTTTCGAAAGTAAGATATCAACCTATTACATAATCAATAATCATCTATTAACTTTTCATTCTTTATCTGTTAACTTTTTTTTTGACTCATTAATCAAGTATCCTCTACTTCAAAAGTCAAAAGTCAAAAAGACTTTGTTAATAAATTGATAAAAATTTATTTTTAAAAATATAATATCGCAAGAATTCATAAGAGATGTTCGAATGAGAAGCCTTTTAGCTATGAACAGAGACAAAGACAGAAACAGAAGATAATAGCAGAAGAAGAAGAAGAAGAGGAGGAGGAATGAGTTTAGCACTGATTCAGGGATATTCTTCTTCCGAGGAAAAAGAAGAAGAATCAGTTTTAACTGATGATTTAGAAGACCTAGATGAACAAGACGATGATGAAGAAGAAGAACGGAACAACGATGTGTACAACTACACCACAAGTTCGGTACTGTTACAACGTACCTCGGCGGTTCCTCCTCCTTCGTCCTCTGCTCTCCCTTCGGCTTTGGATGCATTTTCTGAAGTGAGATGTTTTCAATTTAATTTCGTAATTTCTCTCTCTCTCTCTCTTTCTTAGGTTTTCTTTTTACTCACAAGAGAAATCATTTTTTGGGAAGATTTCAGGGCCACCTCAGTTTCTCAACAATTGCGTGGAAGAGCAGCAGCAGCAGCAGTCTAAAGCAACTGATGGTTATCGAGGGAGGGCTGGTCGATGGAGGAATCGCAACCCCGACAAGAAGGAGTTGCCTTCTGGTATTACCCTTGATTACTTCCCCTTCTAAATTTGTTAATAAAAAAGGATATGTTTTCGTTGATTGTTTGTTAAGGAATGCTATGCAACCGGTGGATTTTCGTTAACGTTTTGTTGAAAATGTTTCCGGATAGACTGATTCCGTATTGTTGGCGATCTTGGTTTTTCACCACTCTGTACTGTTTATAAGGCGAGAAACAAAAGTAACGAGTTGGGGATCCTACTCTCTGTCCCCTCTTATGTTTTCCTTCCATTTGTGTTTTTCTTGGAAATTCTAAAACTTCACATTTGTTCTTGGTAAATGAATTCTTGACAAGTGCACATTAGTTAGTTATCCTCAATATAAAGCATGTCCCATCGTCTGCTTTTATCCTCTTTCTTTCGTTGGTTACTAGTCTTTTCTTTTTTGTGCCTTATGAGAGTGGCTTTGTAGTCATTCTTCATCCTTAAAATGGCTCAACTTTGAATCCAAGTTGTTAATCTATATTGGAAATTTAAATAAATGAACTATTTTTGTTGAAAATTCAAATAGAATTATTAATTCCATTAACACAGTTTTAGTTTAGCTTTCTTTAGTATTTATAAAAATGATAATATAATTTAAATACAATAGTAGAGTTTTATCATGATTCTGCATTAAACTTTTCTAACAGTTTATTCAATATTAGTGTGAGAAACTTAATGTACAAAATGAAGCAGTTGAAGCAAGAGTTTGCTGACTACTAAAGGCTCAGATGCTAAACTTAAAGCAATAAGATGTTCAAAAACTTGTGATAAGGCAACTGTTTCCTTTTCATCTTTTTTCTGCTCTCTTTTATTTATTTTCTGTTTTAATCCCAACAATACGCAGATAGTTTGAAATTTTCTGCCCGTGATAAAGTCTTTTGTAGTGAGAGATATGCTAAGATGATTAACACAGTGTGGGAATGGTGATAATAAACTACTGTTGTCTTTTCTGGTTAAGTGATAATAAAATACTATTGTCATTTCATCTCAAATAAAATTTACGCCTTCCTCTTCATTTCTGTTTCCAATTCCAATGTCTTTTGAAGTGTTTAAGAGAAAGAAACCATCTTAAGCTACTTTTCTGGGCAGTTTCTCAATGCAGCTCTATCAATCTTACACGTCTGTTTCTTCGTTGTCCTTCACCCAGTTCTTTGTATGCCAATTTAATTCATTTCAATAGATGATGATTTTAGGCTAAGTTAAAGTTCTAGTTGTTTGTAATTTGAACCAACTCCCTAGATCTATATTTACTATCTGTAATACCATCATGGGAAGAGCTTGTTCTCCTGGCCTTGGTATTTGAATTAAGTTTACTTTTCAAGTGTGTGAGTTGTTAACCGAAACTAAGTTTAGTACATCAATGGATAAGATTTTTACTTTGTTCACGGAAAATACAATGGTCTTTTGGCCTTTTTAACCTTGGTGATTATAAATTACTCTAGGAGCTGTAATGGAGAGTAAGGCTCAACTTGTTGGGATTCGTGAGCGAGTACGAAGTGATGTTGAGGCTAACCAACCACCAATGCCACGGGCACCAAGCACAAAAAACGAGAGTCAAAAGCTTGCGCCAACTGTATCCAATCCTAGTGCAGAGGATGCTGCAGAACTACTAAGGTATGCAGTCTTGTTCTTTCAAACAATTCAAAGATATCTGGTTCCTTATTTTATGATTTTAGATTTACATTTTTCATGGGATACTATTAAAATCAATATCAACATTTAGCTGTTGACATTGTGAAGTTGGTATGAATGTTGTTGCTGCTGTGGTTGTGAGTGTCGTTCATGCTTGGCCTACCTCTTTATGTTTCTCACTTGAGATTTCTTACTGACGTCGGTTTTGTTGTCCTTGTTATTCTCTGTTATCTAAGATTGGACTTTAGAGTAGATATTATAGTGCAGAACAGCAGATCTTGGCATTGATTTGGGAAAGAAAAGTTACTACATTCAAATTGCGAAGCCCATTTGAGAATTCTTATCTAGATTTTGGTTAACCAAATCATCTGTTTTGGTAGTATAAGGTTTTGGTTTCTTGTGTGCTGCTTGTATCTGGCGAAGAGGTTTTGATTTTTTTCCCTCGAAACATATTGACAGAATGTGTTTGCAATGTGGAGTACCGAAAACATTTTCCAACGCACGGGGAATGGTGTGCCCCGTTTGTGGAGATCGCCCTCGCACTGATGGAACGCAGGAGTCGAAGAAGAAAGGATCAACCATCAAAGACAAGGAAAAAACCAAGCGTATGAAGGGTCAGTCGACTCATGCTACTTGGAAAAGTGAGACTGAGATGCAACTCAGACAGCAGTTCGATTAGTCTGGCAAGCAACGGCATTATGTTTCAGGATCATTAGTTTTGAATCACAATAACTTGTTTTGTGTAGCTTAAAGTGACGGATGTTAGGGCATATCATGGGAACATATCAAAAAGTGTTTGTGACAAATGTGTACAATTAGGTTATGATGTATGTTTGTTGTTGGTTCATAATTTAGCCTTTAGTTTTGTGTGATCCCGCACGAAACTTTCATTGCATCACTCTAAAGAAATGATCCGACTAGAACATGAACAGGAAATTTACTTATTGTCCTAAGTTCCAACTTCTGTATCGGTTGGGTTACTAAAACCAGATCATTAAAATGCGGTTTAGCGAAGGTACAAGAGTTGAAATTTGCAAACTTTACATTTTAATTTGAAGTAATTAGATAACTATAAAAAAGTGAGTACGTTAAATATAATATTTTTAAAATTGAATTGAATATCTTTTTTTTTTTTTGAAAATAAGGCCATAAGAAGCAAAAACAAGAAAAGAAACAACAGACAAAGAAGGCAGAATTTATACCGGCTTACCCTATACATCCAGACCTATAGCCTTTGTTACCATTGTTTGAAGCATAAGAACAATCAGACAAAGCAATAGATGAAATATTATGAGAAAAAGAATCCCAAAAGAAGTGGTCTGTCTGCAATAAAGCCCGCCTTATTGACATTCCTACTTGTTCATTGAAAAGACAAATAAATGAAGTGATTCTTTATCTGAAAATAGCCTTGAACTAACAATTCAATTTCGGGTAAAAACGAACTGAAGAGTTTAAAGCTGGATGACTTGAAGATAACCATATTCCAACTCAACACTATTAATGTCGATGTTCTTCCTTCTCGGAAGCAGCTGGTGGACTCTTCCGAAATAGTTCAGGCGCCTAGTTTGGGGGGTTCGTTCACAATCTCGGCTGGTACTCTTCAATGGTGGCAAAACTCTGGGGAATGTATACAGGGCTCACGCTTGCTTGGAATCTCGAATTTCGGCGGATTGAATTAGAAGTAGATTTGGCCGTGGCTTTACAGTTCATCTCTTCCTCGGTCAGCCGGTCCACGGTCCATAATAGCCTGGTTCAAGGGATTTATGAATTGTTCACGCGCAATTGGACGGTGGTACATCGTCACATCTACTGCGAGAGCAACCGCTGTGCAGACTGGTTAGCGAGTTATGTTGAGAATTTTGCGCTAGGTCCTACTTTCTGTGATCGTCCACCTGTCGGATGCCATGTACTCTTTTTAGAAGATTTGTCGGAACGTGTTTTCCGCGACTTGTCGTGTAATTGGTTGTTTTTCCCTTATTACAAAAAAAAAAGGAAGGTGACTGGAAAATCTCATCAAAAACTCACATTTGTCATTGCGAAGAATAGCTGCAAAAGAAAAAACATTTTTATCCTTAAACACAACAGCATCGACATTGCATTTGAATCTAGCAGGCTGAGATTTACGCCAATAATTAGCAACAGAAGTTCGACAAGAGGAGTTGGATACAACTCGATCAAAAGCAGTCTTGGAACTATGTCTGCTTTCAATGAACCCATCAACAAACTCACAAATTAAGGTCGCTGGAGTATCATTTTATCTCCAAACAAAGATATTCATGTGATACCACAAACTCCAAAGCAAAGTCAAGCAATTCTCTGAAGTTGCAAGCTAAGGTAAAGAAACATGATCGTGGACAAAATCCATAATATTATGAGGAACAGATACTAGAGGAGATAAGAACCAAACCTCTCTTGTTTTGGGACAGCCCCAAAAAAACATGATTTAAATCTTCAACAACTCCACATCTACCACAGCTAATATCAATACTAACCCCTTTACATATTTGAAGGTTTACTTAATATTAAATTTTTCATAAAATTTTATATATAATAAAAATTAAATGTAATTGAAAATTTTAAAATAGAACTAAAGAAGGGACTATTTTATCTATTAAAAAACTACAATTTGATTAAATAAAATTAATTAATTAAATATATTTTATAAAATTTAATTACAACATCAACCTTTTTTTAGATTAATAATGAGACTATTTTTGATTATTTAGAAAATTAAATTAATTTACAAAATTAAAACAATTGAAAATATCAACATTTTTATAATTAAAATAACCTGCTTTAATTTTCTAATTATTATTTAAATCTACATATTTAATATTTTTAAATTTTGTTCGTATGCACTAAAAGAAACAACAACATTTTTAAAAATTAATAACGCAGAATTGTGGAGAGTTCACTCAAGTCTAACATTAGCATAGGCATTATCTAAGTGGATTCTTTGAAGGTTATTAACATTATTTCTTTTTTAAATATAATTATAGCTAACGATAATTTTTAGGTGGCAAATATTTAAGGGTTAATTCGCAGAATATAAAAGGTGCAAAATCAACATATCTATTGAAAAAAAAACCAGTGTATCAACAGTCAGCCACTCAAGCCTTTTTATCTAGTCCAAAATTTCATTTTCTCCATAAGCCTCCGATGATCGTTATAGGTTTCATACACTAAGATATGAAACACTCTATCGCGAAACTCTGCATTAGTAGTGTGTTGGATACAGTGGAGTACGTTTTGTTATCTTTTATCCCTTGTGGAGTTCGTTAAATTTATGATTCCAGACACTTGGCCATGACAATCTCACACATAAATGAAACCCTAGTCCTCCATTAACCATCGTTTTCCACCAACATACAAATTAGAACCCCCTAGCATTACAATGATTAATCTGCAGCAAATGGAAATTAAACCTGGCATCTGTTACAGGAGCCGATGATGCTACAATAATCATTGTTACGAATAAGAGAAACTCTGTTACAGTCGATCTTTTTTACATTCAAAGGTACTCTAGAGGAATACATAGTTCTTAAACCAGGTACACATTGCATAACCTTATCGGTTGTCAAGAGTCACTAATGCGAATTTGTCATCGTCGTTAGCATTTTCGTCTAGGCAAACCTCACCCTTGGTAATCAAAGCTGAACTTGCAGCAGACCCACGAACCTGGCATTTTTCAATTTTCTAGAATATTTAAATATCATGATTCATTATGAATCGTTGTAACCGAACAAACTCTTTACAGAGCTTACCACGGCCTGCGACTTGAGAGACAATGCATCACTATTAGAGACTAGTGATGGATCTGAGGGCCTATGAAACAACAAATGTGCAATAGATCGATCGATGGGATTTGTGTTAGTTTCAACATCCATGAACCCAACAGGCCTGGAAGCAGATACAATTCAATAAACAAGTGAAGAAAAGGAAACTATCAGGATATGAGAAAATCTTTCAAAGATCGCAAAATTAAACATCGCATGTATACAACATTTATAAGAAGACAACACAGAAGAAAAGGGGATATACTTGTCTGGCTCCTCAGCTGCAGCTGAGCTGCTTGTTTGTCTACCATCGCTGTTGCCACCATTTGCATTCGCACAGTTATGTCTTTGTTCAGCACTCCTAGCTAACCGATAGAGACTATCCCTTATGCACAGTTTTGTCCTAATATCCAACTGATGTCAAGAAGAATCAGCCCACTAAATTCCACACAAGTATATGAATAAATATAGAAGTGCAGTGTATAAGTGCATGCGAGAGCCCTCGTCTATGGGATTAATACCATGCATTAACATCCGTATATTTGATTCTACATGTCCATATGGAAGTGGATCAATAACGTACATTACCTGATCCAAATGCTAAAAGGTTTGACAAATATATGTTTGCCGGAAGATAACACATGCTGAGCAAAATGCAATATATGAGAATCCTAGTGGCATAAATACGAACCCGTTCCATGACCACTTGCAGCTGTCGAAAACTAGTTGCCTCAAGGGAGATGTCATCAAATACAGAACTCACGCACGAACTTTCCTGTGCATTTGAAGAATCAATTTCCCCCTGCAATCCTGCTGAAAATCCTTCAATTTCACTGTGGCCTTCAAAATCATATGCAGAAGAGCCAGCTTGTTTCTGAAGTGTAACTGAACCATGTAACGCTGATTGACCAGTAATATCAGTTTCTTTGCTGGGAAAGGAAAGCTGTAACTCTTGCTGAAGAAGTTCCTTGTCAGTATTATCATTAAACGTTCTGACAGAATTCTCAAGTTTTGAATTATAAAAACTTTTAACGGACTCCACTTGATTTGATGCATACGATGACTCCTTTAAAGAAGCAGACAGATGGGTACTGTTTCCTGATTTGGCGTCAGACTGAGTTGGACATACTGAAATTTGATCCGTGGAATGACTGTAATCCATATCCACATATGGGACAGGCATCTGCGTGTAATTCAATGACTGAGGTCCCAGAGTGTGATTATGCTGCTGACTACCTGGAGTTGATAAAGGTTGGTGGGATGAGCCCCCAAATAAATGCTTCATATCCAGATTCATGGTGCTATTCTGATGGAAAAAGCAACCATTTTCCATCTTTCGATCCTTTCTCTTGACAGCTGATTGATTTTGATGCTTTGCTTGCTTTTTCTGCCAGCTGACCTGTTATATGCAGAGCCGTCAATAAAAGAAGCCCTCTTTTTGTGAGTAAAGAATGCAAGAACTTGAGATGTGAAATTAGCCATTTGATTCATGACTATCTAGCAAATCACAACACAAGTTTTCAATGCATGTCTCAAGGTATAGGCTAACGGTTAGAACTGCATAGGGAATCTGAATAAGGGATTCCAGTGAGCATCATTAGCAACAACAGGAATGGTGGTGAAAGTATTGCACACAGCAATTACACTCAGAAAAGTCTTTGAAAGTTACCCACAGTACCCAATAGTTATTAATCAGAACATAGCAATTCTATAATTAAGGTTGAAAAATATACTACTAGGAAAATAGGCCATCGCTGGCAATATGGCATGTACAAGTGATCATCTCTACTTACAGATTTTGCATCTGAACCATTGAAAAATAGTACAGGACTTGGAGCCGACTGGTCAACAGCAGTGGCAATCCTTGAATTTGTTTTGTCAATAGTAACAAGGCTTTTCGTTTCAGAATCATTCAATGAACTGTTTCGTGCGGAAGCTAGTGGCTGTTCAGAATCACCGATTAATGCACCTGTCTCAGAGATGGAAAACTTTGAAGTCATCTTAATTTCATCTTCAGATCCTTCATTACATTGGGAAGACGGAAACCAGCACATCGCATCTTCATTAGTAAGACCCTCCAGCCCAAATGTTGCATCACAACTTCTGCAAGTTTAAACATATTTACAGTCAACTTTACATGTACATCCACTAAAATTCATGGAGGAAAGTAAAAGTCCGGAATAACATAAAACTAGGCACATTAGCCTTTGTGAAGAAAATTTCCGCTAGCTTATTAGGCATAAATTCAAATCATTAAACATGAACAAAGCAATTTTAGTTAAAGGACAACTTTTGGACAACCTGAACATCCTGTCAACATCCTCAAAATTGCCAATGTCATCTGCCCACCCATAATACAATAGGTCACTGCCTTCTTTGTCTTCACAACCATTACCAAAAAAATTGAGATCATCTTTTGCCTGAGAAATATGATTGAGGGGATAGTCATAAGAACTATTGTCCAATGCAGTACTCTTTTCGCTCAGGATAGGGTCATCGGCAAAGAGTTCATTGTCCATTGTATCATCATTTTCACTTTTCAAACAATGATTAGAAGTCTTTGTTTCTTCAGACGCTATGTTTCTTTCTTTGACAGGACTACTATCATATGAAGCAGTAAACACACCATCAGGTGTTTCTGACCACGAGCTCTTTTCTAACATTTTATCCTTCTGTGTTACAGTAGATGAGCTATTGCTACATTTAATTCCATCATGAGAACGATTGACAACATCAACTACTTCATGTCGAGGTTTCTTACGGCTCTCAACCTGAACTCCAACTTGACCCAGTCCATTACCCGGATGAGGTACTATATGATCATCAGTCCCACTAAATTCATCCCACACGTTATCTTCAAGCTGCAACATCAGTAACAAGATTTTAGCTGCTATGATCATCAAAATTCTTATCCAAAGTAAAGAACATCAAAGAAGAAAGTGATATTAATAGAGGTTAAACCTTGGTTGACTGTCAATACTACCACTCCACCAAGGTTCACGCCTTGGTTGAGATAGTCAGCATTTCAGATATACAGCCATAGGTTCCGAAATTCAAAACAAAAAGAAGAAAGCGATATTTCAAGATACATGGAATGAAGATTCAATCAGTTCTTATTTCAAGATACATTCCAGTTCAAAAGAATTTGATCCATAAAATGATTTGGAAATTCATTAAGATAAAGCAGATTCAGACAAGTGTATGAATATTACTAATCCATTTGTGTCCATGCTGAAAGAATGTCTTAGTTAATAAACAAGCATAGTCTGTGATACATAAATCGTTCTAATTAAACAATCCCAACTGTTGAATATTAATCGAAAATGAAGAACCATCGCAATAGTAGAATAATTTCTAGAGGGGCTCAACCTTTAACAGGATCTGTTAACGCAAGGTAGAAAAACAGAAACATGATGAGCAAAATGCGTAATGACTACATATCACTAGGAACTCCTCCATGCCCACTGAATCCTCTCCACTACACTCTTTAACTCACCAATACAATACTTCAAAGAAAACTTCAATTTGCTTACTTTGAGACTTAAAAATAAACTGTATTATAGAACTCTGGCAACAGTATTGATTTCCAATATTATCAAACCAAAGGGATACTCAAAACTAAACTAATTTCAGAAAAAAGGTCATATTGAAGAACCAATATTACATGGGATGTTGATTCATGATACCAATACATAAATTTACTAGATCATTTGTAAATCTTGTGAAAAAAAAAAAAAGAAACTTGGAAAGATCTTGTAAATTAATTCAAAGCAACACATTATCAGAAGGTCCTTTATCGACATTCTTCTTCTTCCTCTTCTCCTTCTTCTTCTAACCTTATTTCTTTTCCATCATACCTATTTGTTGCAACCCGACATGACCTGTGCATTTACTTGTTGTCCACCATTCTTTAAAAACGAGCTTAATTTGAACCACAAATCAAAATAATGACTCACCAATAAACTAGATTTTTTTTTCCGAAAACAAATTTCTAAGGGAGCTATAAAGAGACAAAACCAATGACTAACTAGTCAGGTCAGAGAATCATACTAACAACCTAAATATGAAGGCTTAGTAGACTAGAAATGAATCAGAAATACAGAATCAAATACATGTTATATTCTTGAAATGTAAATTAATATTGACATCATAAGATGACTCAATATGTACAAATTGACCAATGATGAAGGCAAAACGAAATTGGTTTCCAAAAAGACCATGAGGCTTACAGTTCAAAGAAGGGTATCATGAAAAGTAGTGAAAGTCCAACAACCTAATTCATATCACATGTTATTATTAATAGATATTAAGGTATAAAGTTATTTTGCAGCCTTGTTACGAAACCTGCATCAGAACAGTAGCTAAGTGGAACAGGACATTCTAAACCTACAAATGCAAAAGGATCTATAAGACTGTAAGATCACCTCAAGATACTCGCTTCGATAGTATCATATAGAAAGTTTTGATCATCAAAGGAATACTGATAGCAAACTGGTAAAGTAATCAAAACCAGCTCTTCAATATAAAGGAAACTAGTTAAGCAATTTCTACAGAATAATCTATCAAGTCTGTGAGTATTCTGTAGAAAATCACAATGCCAAAACAGAGAAATAATGAAACAAGTTTTTGATATGGAGGGAAATAGTTAAACAACTTCACAGTCTATCAATTTCACGGGCTTGAAACTGACTAAGAGAAGGGAACAGATTGGTTCCTAGTTCTCTAGGAAAACATAAATCCCCCCTTTTGACCAGTCTGAAGAGTTAGTAGACATGCAAGCTGGGTATGACGCCACTTTATCTTAAACCAGAAAGCAAAGGGTCTACTATAAAAACCTTTGAATAAATCCTTGTTGAGACTATTAATTGGTACCCAACTGAAGACCATTGTAAGTAGCACTTAAAGGGAGCAAACTAAATTTTTTACATAGTAGTAATACTACTTAAAAATACCTCTTGTGTTCAAGAATTATGAACACAGAACAAGATATACTGTATACAAACCAACTCAGAACTAAAAAATGTCCTTAACAAATCAATACACAGCATTGAGTTAAACCCAGTAGCAAGGTGGGCCTAATCAATCTAGTAAATTTTAAAAAAAGCGATGAACTAAAACACACGTATCCACCATTTAAAGACAGGGAAGATTGGTTTCCAATGTAAAAAAGAGAAAAGACAGGAAATATGAGTAGGCTTAACCTTAGCAACTCAACTACCGTTTCTGTATTTTCTTTCTCCTTTAAATAATATAAGGGATGACTCATGCAACCTTTATAGGCCCACTGTTCGTCACACTCAGGTTCTCTTTTTCACTAGTCAATTTTTTCTAGAACAACTAGTAATACACAAGCCCCAAAACAAAACATTTTTCACAAACAATATCCTCATGCTCTGAAGCGGCTACCAAAACCAGTAAAATCAGGCTACATGAGTAACACTTATCCCCAGAACAGAAAGGTTAAGCAAAATCCCAATAAAGCAGCACACACAGACAATGTATAATCAAACAGCTGCATAAGCAAATCTCGATTAACCAATATGTGGCTACCAATTCTTAGTGAAAAAAACAAGGCTATTCCATAGTATAGAAGTACTTTGCTCATTCTTACATTTGGGTTAAAATTTTTATCCAGTTGAGTCTAACTGATTATCTGTGGATTGTGCATCTTAGGATTGTCATTAAAAGCAGCAAACAAATTTAACCTTTCAAATTTTATAATGGTAGAAGAACTACTAATAGCTTTCTGTTAGTAATTAAAGAATGCAAATTGATCAGTAAGAAAGTAAATAATATAAACTCTCACACAATTTATTTCTTATTCTATTATACCAATCTAGACTGAAAAAACCTTGCAAATATATTCTCAACACAAAACAAGATGAAACAATTGAATGACCACTACTTAAACCTGATGCATCAAATAATGATAAAAGAAGGGATACAAAAGTTTGTACCTCATAGACGCATAAGTCTGACATTCCTTCAAAATCCTCTACCCGCCACTGAAAATTTCTTGATAAGAAGTCATAATTATCATAATGCTGCTTCCAATTATGTTTCTGATTCAGAAAAGAAAGACGTATGCTAAAATTTGGTTTGATTGATTCAAGATAAAAAAAAGTCCAATCAAATCAAACACAAGATTGAGAAAATGCAAACCAAATCAACAGTAGAAGAGCTGCAATTATGACGTTGAACAAGTTACTGTGTTTCCTAGCTCTAACCAAGCAAGAGTTTAATAAACTAAAGAGGTATCAAACAAATCAAAAGTAGAAAAGTTTATGTGACTTATTTATGTGGAGAAGTTTCCACCATATTACATCAACCTTTAAATTCAACAATCCAAAGACTAGCACAGAACTCCAGCTCTGTAAACATGTGAATAAACCATCAAACTTGGGTTATTCTCTTGCTATCTTCCTTCTCAGACTGCATCTATTCATCTTTTCACACATAAGGATCCACTAATCTAAATATTGAATGCAGGGATAAACAGAAAACTCCTACTTACGATTTAAATGACCACTACATCAAAATTTAGGCTCTGGTTTGGGGCCTCAGGTTTAGTTCTATAACTGTATACCACATCACATAACAACGGCAGCTTCTCAGATTACTTACATCGCAGAGTTTCTCAGTTTCACAAACCAGACATAATAGGTTAAATATAAATCAAATCACGTAACCCTAAGTATTCGACTTCTAACATTTCCAACAGCTCAAGTTTCTTCATTCAGAGTAAAATTTCATTAGCAAACTAACTCAAAATTCGACCAAAACAAGAAATAACAGACCTGAAAAACAGAAATAGTAAATACTTTTATAAACCGATTGAACTTAACTTTTTCTAAAAACTTTTGGAATTAAAAACAAAAGGAGAGAAGAAAGTAACAAGACCTACAACCAAATCTCGATTTCTCAGCAACCAAAACACTAAATCAGTCTGGATCTTCAGCAGTAACACTAAAACTCACCTGAAACTCAAACTGGAAAAAAGCCGATCGAACCTCTTCCTTCTCTCCTAAAAACTGAAAACTACCTCAAAACAAGCAAAAGCTTAACCTTTTGCTCCTATCAAAGTCACAATTCCGAACCGAGCAGTAAAAAGAAAAAAGGAGCTTCCAGAACAAGGTGAGCTTCTCCTATCTCTCTCTCTCTCTCTCTGGTTTTTTGATTTTTGATTTTAATTTTAACTGATAAAAATTAATTAACAATACAGAGGAGTGGGAATTTTTAATATTTTAACGAAAAGAGAGTAAACAAATTGGACGCCACGTGGCGAGGAGATCAAGACAAGCAAACTTTGATATCAGAACTAGTGGAGGAGAGAAAGAGATGAGATCCGATCACTTTCTGCGTCCCCATTGGTCCACGTATACTAGTACTTTCTAGAACTTCCAAACGTGTCTAGGCCCCTTCCATTCAAAGGAATCCTTGTGGCGTGCACGTGATCGACGTCACTCACTCTCTCTTTGTGTTTTTTAAAGCAATTTCACAATAATCTTCTGACGTGGAAAGCGTTGATTGGACATATTCACCAACATTTCAAAAACAACAGAGTGAGATTTATTTTTGTATTATTCTAACCCATGAAATTATTAAATTTTTACTAATTTTTGAATAAATGGATTGAATTTTATTAATTAATTTTAAATTATTCATTACAAAGTATTAAATTAAATATTTAATAATATGTTATTGCATAAAATATATCATATATCATAATAGAAAACTAAAAATAGATGACATTATTTCATCTTAATATTTACATTTTTTAAATACTTAGTAATTTTAAGAAATTTAATTTAATTAACAAACAAAATTAAGAGATGATACAATTATTTAATGTCTTGAAATTAATAAAAAGGTTTTAATTTAATTTAATTAATTTAAATTGGATATAATAATGGGCCGATTCATAAGCCGCCACACCAACTTTTAAAAATAATTTTTCTAAAATACAGTTTGTCTTTTAATTGAGTTCGAACCTCGGTTGCTTAGGTTAAGGCCTATTGGAAGTCTAATTTTTCTAAGCAAAATGATGGCTCATTAAGCAGCTTGTTAAAAATACTTGAATTTAGGCATACGAAACAGCTCATTATCATCCCTAATTTAAATTTTTTAAGAACTTAAGGAGTTAGTGAAAAAAATGCATTGAACATCACCTTCTGTTTATATTGAAGAGGCTCAAAATGCTAAAAATATATTTTGAACCTCGATGTTTATAACATAATATAACTTAAATCATAATATTTTGAAATGTTCAAATTGAATTTTAACGTTTTTTAAACTTTTGGAGCAGATTCTAATTAGGCATAAATTTTGATGGGATTCAATAAATGTTATGTCAATGCTGATTATACAATAGATGTTATTCATCTTGTGATAACGAGACTCATATTTATATATTTTAGATGGTAAATTTTACTTATTTTATTAAAATTTTTAAATGAATTTAAAACATTGAAGTTCAATTTAAACATTTTAAAACGTTTGGGTCTCTTTTATATTTTGATGTTCAAAAATACACTTTTAGCCTAGTTCAAAATTTGTCAAATACGAGTCCGCTTTATATTCTGATTAAAATAACATTTTTATTGTTTTAAATTATTTTAATGCAAATTATTAATTGTTAAAATCTTTAAACCATTAAATTATTGGGTTATATTAATAAAAATATAAATTTTTGGTTTATTATTCTAATTATTCAGACTGTCAAACGGAATTAAAACTATGATCACACAATGTAAAGACTTTTACTTCATTAAACGCCAATTATATATTTTTTTAAAAATTTGATACGTTCAAATATCTGGACACCGGTGTCGCATATCTGGAGGATGAGGATGAACTTACCAGTAAAGTTAGCACCGAAAATCCTGAACATGTGCGGAGTTCGAAAAGCAACCTCACTGGTCTGCTTGCTCGTATGCAAAAGGTATAACGATAACTATATCTGATCGAGCGGAGGCTCGTCTAATTATGTTTCCTCGTATGAATCCCTTGCTTATAAGATACTGGAGGTATTGATCCTGAGAACATATATTAGATGACAATGAGTACATGGCTGATCTAAACTTGAAAAGGAAATGGATCCAGATCCAGATCCGGCAGTCAGAGGCTTTGTTAGGATCTGCAACTTCAAATATCATCATCCCTTCCGCGTCACCTTCACAGCATCAACTTGGGTTCTTACAGAAGTTCAGGTTTGGGGAAGTAATCACCAAATTATCCTGCTTAATTCAGTTATTGAGATTATTAATCTGCTTTTGTGAAGTAAACTGAAACTTTTTCTTCAACTGAGGTCAACTTGCAGGTTCGTGAATATATTGATAACACTGAAACCTATGTGAACATCCAACTTGACAATAAGCGAAATGAGCTCATACAGCTCCAGCTAGGGATGACAATAGGTTTTCAACCTGATCCATATCCGTACTACCCGACTCTAAAAAATTGATATGGATGTTAAAAAATAGATTTTAAATGGATGTTAAAAAATGGATATGGATATGGATTTGGATATGGGTCTAGT
>JANTNU010000234.1:1877658-1906013 GCA_024752395.1 Erythroxylum havanense
GTTTAATAATATAATAATAAAAATAAAAATAATAAGAATAAGAATAACTTATTAATAATAATAATAGATTAATAATAATAAGAATAATTTAAATAATATTAATAATAATAATAAGTTTATTAAAAATCTTAATCAAACAGGTTTTTATTTTCAATTTTTATATTACAAATTTCAACCAAATAGATTTTTTTTAAAAAAGAACTAAAAATAGAAAGTAGAAGTCAAAAATAACAACAAAAAATAAAAGTAGAACTAAACAGTCCTTTAGTGGGCTATTTTACCTATTACTAATTGGTTTTAAAATAGAATCTTACTTGAGTTTGTGCGTGGTTTAACTTTTCCTCTAGCAGGCATGTAGATTCATTGTAAAATTTTACATTTACTTAATAAAGATAAAATTGCGTATTAGGCTTTTTTTTAATTTAACGTATCAGCAAAATTTTCAGTCCAACTGTTGTTATATCTTTCAGTTCACCAAGTTTTGTTCGCTTTCTTCGTCTAATACATATGCAGATAGGCCGTGTAACTAGTAACTACAAGGTTGCTGGATGACGGCTACCTCTTGATCCGGTGAGAAGAAAAGTACAGATGCTAAAGAGCGCTATTCGTTATCAAGGCCAGCTTAAACAGGTGCTATGCGGGCCAACTGGAAGTGACAGCTATTGTTGGCGTTGGCTTGTTACTAAGAAAATTCAATTTAGACCTTCAATTACTTATTTTCGCCATTATCAATATTATCAAACTTATGATCAACCATATAAATAATTTTAAATCGATCAAATTTAAAATTATTGTCAAAATTATTTGAATTAAGCGTCTGCTTGATTGGATTTATATTTATATTGATCAAGTTACAATAAAGAACCTGGTCGGGTCGGATATATCGGGCCCAAGTCCAAGCTCACAGGCCGATCGATCAGTCTTATCCCATAGATTAATTTGGGCTTAATTCCTATATCCACGGCCCATTAGCAGGAGAGATTCTCCCATGCAAACACGTAAAAGACCTAAAACCTAGCAGGAAACCATATATAAGGTATTTTTTCTCTAGACAGAGGTATGCAATCTTAACCTGGCTCTTGTTTTGCTCTTAGCAATCCCACCTTCACCAAAGAAACTTACTTGAACGTCGGAGGAGCTAATCGGGACATCACCTCCGACGTGCCTTACATTGTTTTGCAGGTATCTTCACTTGAAACCCATCTACAGAACGTTGCCAATCAATGGATCCAAACGGCAACGCACCGTTCGGCCAGATTCCGGCTGAACCAGAACCATTTTTGTCATATTAGGAATGAAATTAATGAATGAAGTTGAGTTTAACAAAATTTATATTTAATAAATTTTTAACACGAATAAAAAGAATTAAATTAGATTATATTTAATAAATTAAATTATATTTTCATCAAATTTAAACTAAAATTTGAGTTTTTTAAAATAAAAATTTGACTTCAAGTATAGATATTAAAAAACTCAAATTTGTGTTATCACTAGTTTAAACATGTATTTAAGAAAATTTTATTTATGATTTAAATTTCTATTTTTAATGTAAATAAGAGATATTTTATTTTATTTTTAAAAGTAGAGATGAATATTTTAATTCACAATTTTAAAAATTATTAAAATTAGTTTAATACTTAAACTTTTATTTTATATTACTTTATATTAAATATGATTCAACATTAATTTCTATTAATTACTATTTTTTAATTTCCTTCGTTGCAATTCAATCTTAATTATCCGTTAACCTATTCCTTAACCCTCTTAATTACATTAATCTTATTATTCACTTCACTGTCACGTACATACTTCGTGGTCTCTTCCTCGTAAATCATCTCTAAACACGTATTTATTCAAAACTAAAACAAATTATTATAACCACGTGGTGAACTTCTCTACAAACGAAGGAGATTTTATCGGTCATCCTAGCATAAGAAATTTTTTAAATTTCATGTTATATTCTAAAAAGAATATTGAAATTAAAAATGAGGTTAGTATAGTACTTGGCAACATTCATATTTTACTCGGGAGTAGCAATGATAATGGGCAAGGGCCATTTAATTTTAAATTTTTTTAAAAAATGATGTTTTGTTTCTCTCTATTGAAACGGGATAACTCCAATCCGATTAACTAAGCCTAGCTCGTTAATTTCGAGCCAGGTCAAGCCAGGGTCAAACTTTCATGTTTACTCAGGAGTAGGCTTGGCAAAAATTATTTAGTTTAGTTGAATGGATCATAGGTTAGGTTCGGATTCGTCAAACTACTCAACTTAATCGGGCAAAACTTAAAATTTTTAAATGAAACCATGTCATTTTTATTTTTTTAAAATTAAAAATATGTATTTAATCATACTCAATCAAAGCTTAATCGAGCTTTGAGTCATGTCATTGTTCATTTTTTTAAATTAAAAATACGTATTTAATCATACTTGATCAAATTATAATTGAGCTTTAAGTTACTCCAGGTCAATTAAACTCGAACTAAAGCCAGACTTAATTAGGCTTTGATCAAATCCAAACTTGAACATATATTTTTGAGACTTAAAGTTCAATTAGACTCGAACTCAAACTTGAAATCTAACTAGACTTTAAGTCAAACCTATGTTTAAACACATATTTTCGAGACTCAAAGCTTAATTAGACTCAAATTAAAGCATGAAGTCTAAAAAATAATCAAGTTTCAAGTGGAACCTAAACTTAAACACATTTTCTTAAGTTAAACTCAAGTTTGGAATCTTAAACTTGATCAAACTTCAACTCTCAGTTCGCATTAGAACAAAAATTTTTAGATAAAGCTTATCTAAAAACTTAGAGACTTAGAGTGGACCCAAATTGGACCATTCTACTACCAACCCTATATGAGAGTTTAAGGTCTTTCTTTTTGTTGGAATGTTATAAAGAATATTATAATAGAGATGCCTGAAAAAGACTTTATAATATTGACATTTATTTGTCTTAATTATAATATTGACATTTTATAATCTTTTTTTTAAATTATAGAAATTATACATATAAGTGAAGATATTGTTAAAGTTGCTTCTCATCCTTCACAACAATTAGGTTTGAGTAATAAAAAAGAAAATATGATTTTCTTCTTTTAATTAAGCATATTTAATGTAGTCTTCTTTTTTTATTTTATAAAAAAATCGTTTTGGTGATTCAAATATATGAACTTTTTAGTTTTTTTGAATTAGAGGGAAATCTCACAGGCAGGCCCAAGCAAACATAACGCTTTGTGGACTTAAGTTGAGCACACCACCTACAGTTAAGACCCTCAATTGCCTAAAACTCTTATAAAAGGGACTAGTATAGGATTGAACTTGAGACCGGGCCAAAGTTAAACCCCGCTTACAACCATCTAATCACGTCCCTTGAGGGCACTTTTTAATTAGAAAGGAGTAATTTTATCGATTGCTCGAAGGTTTACTCTCAATCATTTAAATTAATAATAAATAAAATTAACATAGATCAAATATTGATTAAAACCTCAAAATTTCTTTTTAAATAAGACCATTTTTTATTATTATTACTTTCTTTTGCAGTGGGGGTGCTAATTTTTACTTATTTATTCTGTTAATTTGCATTGTTATTTTCCTATCATATCTACATGTGGGTCTACAGAAAAAAGCATCTTTATTATATAAGAATAAGGTTACGTACTATTAGACTTCTCTAGAGTCTAATTTATTACACGACTTTAGATTAGATATGACGATGATGATGTCAATATTGTATTAATTGAATAAAATAAGAATAATAGGAAGAGAGGCCAAAAAAGAGGGCAGAAGTGACAGCTCAGCCTGTTGGGTTGGGTTATAAAATAATATTAAATAAAGACAGAAGCTGTGCACATGTCTTTTTTATTTTTTAATTTATTGTATTATTTTAATTAATTAATTATTTATTGGTTTAGCGGTTTGTTTTTTTAAATTTAAATTTTTTTATAATATGCCTTTAATTTTTGGGTTTACCTTTTCAACACCACACTTCAACGACCCAACAAGAAGAAGAGAGAGAGAGAGAGAGAGAAACACAATACAACAATACATACAGACACAATTTGATAGGGAGACACAGAAAAGGGCAGGGCTTTTGTAGGAATCCAAGAATCACAGGACAAACCCAGATAGGATTACCCGATTACTCGATCGATCTCTCTTCTTTTTTTTCCTTCGAGTTGCATTTTGGGGGAGATCTCAATTACCCGTGTCTTCAATACTAGGTGACTCTTATTTTCTTCTTTTTCTTTCTTTGTCCCTTGTGATTTTTGTTAAGAACGAGCTTCGATTTGTAATTATCTCAGCTTCTTTTGTCTTGCATTTTCACTTTCTGTTTTGTGTTGAATTACTGATTCCATGTTTCTGGGATTGCATCTGATTGTATCTATCTCTGGATTTCTTTCTTTTGTTTTGGTCGCTGAGGAAATGTGGGAACATAAGATTAATTGATGACTTGATTACGTGTTGTTTAATTTATATGAGAATGTGTTTTTCTGAGACTTGTACGAACAGAAATTTATACTCAAGCCAACCATTGTCACCGTTTGAGTATAATTTAAGTCTTTTGTGTTTGATACTATGTAACTGACATGTTCTTTGCAATATAGTTGGTCTTCTTTTTTTTTTTTTATTCTCCAAGATTTCTGCCCCATTGGTTGCTTTTGTTGGATAGCTTGATTTCACTAGATGATGGACAAGTGTTGGTATCTGTGGGTTAATTTGTAGTGAACCTAAATTCTCTTAATGAAATCAAGTACTGCTTCGTGTTAAGGTTGGTGGATAGGACATTAATTGCTTTTGAGATCCGAAACAACAATTTTGTATGTCATACTGGTAAATAGTAATTCTTAGATGGATTGGACCCATCCTGTTTTCTATGATATCCAAACTCTTCTACGAAAAACTGAAATGTCTCATAGATTTCTTTGAATCTGTCTTGTGCATGCTTTAGTGTTGTAGGTAATGCATTAGTGTGTTGTTTTTCGCTTATTGCCAGGAAATGTGTTAAAGATAAAATAATGAAACACAATCTTATGTTCTTCCTCTCCTACCATTAGGCCTTGGATTTCCTGGCTTAAGACGATATCTGTTGCAGGGGTGCTGTGCGTTGATTATGGCAAATTCCAATAGTTCATCAAATATTCGGAGTTTGATGTATTCTGGAAGGCATGCATTGCTTCCTCCAAAATGCCCATTTCCTGCTGTTTCACCCTCATATGCTGATCATGCTCCTAACACTGTCATTGGATCAAAAGCTGTACAAAAGCCCAGAGAGGGGAACAAAACTCACCAGCGAACTTCCTCTGAGACCTTCCTCTTAGACGAACAACCTTCTTGGCTTGATGATCTCCTTAATGAGCCAGAAACACCTGTTCGAAAAGGAGGCCATCGTCGTTCATCAAGTGATTCCTTTGCATACATCGATATATCTAATACTTCTAATGCGGTTTATGTAGCACCAGATGAGTATGGACATAAACATGTGATGCCAACACCCTTTTGGGGATCTCAAGATATTGATCATCATGGGGAGGTCCGACAGAATGCAAAATATAATGAAACAAGCTTGGTAAAACAGAAGAATAGGCCTTGGGATTCACCTTTGAGTGCTGCAAATCATGCGAGTGGGCTTATTTCGGCCAGAGAGAATACTCTTTCACGGAGTTCAGGATCACCATGTTTCTTACAGGAACCAGATGGGGTTCCGTCTTCAGCTAGTGAAAAGAAAGATCAGGCTGAATGTGTTCAACATGATTTGAAAACTGCCTCTGAAAAAAAAGATGGTTCCCATACTAAGTCCTCTTCATCAGAGACTGATACAAAACGAGCCAAACAGTACGTATTTAGATTCATTTTGTTTTGTTTTTGTTCCAATATATTAATCGCATTATTTTTTAGATCAAAAAGAATATATCTGGAAAACATTTTCTTTTAAATCTTAATCAACTTTTTCATGATAATCATTATCCAAAAATATTTATAAGGTTGTGTATGTAACTGTCACATTAATGTTTTATGGAATCAGTATGATGAATTATCAGCTGTTATAGGATGGTGTGGATGAGAAATATGAGAGTCACAATTACTCTATAAACAGGTGGTAAATACTGGTTACAAGAAACAAGTAAATATTTTTAACAGTTTCTTTTAAAGATCATTCTGTTGAAAATTCAATTTATAGAAAACTTGTATCAACTATTAAAGTATCACTTTCTTTTCTTTTCTATAGATGGTATATTTTGCTTTATTTAATATATGCTATATAAAACTTTTTAGGGATTCCACATTTGCATGTTTTATAATAAAAACACAATAAGAAAAGGCGAGTTAATTCAAGGTTTGAGTCTTAACGTGAGAACGGGTTGTTTTAATGTGAATTTTAGGGTTATAGTTTGGCATTTGAAATGAATCAGCCCAAATCTGAGATAGCCCAGTCTGCATCTTCCCAACTGGAGCTGATTGACATCTCTCTATAGCTTTTGGCCAATGTTATATTAGGATTAGACTGTCTAGATTTTTAATTATATATATTATACATATATTTTAAATTAGGTTAAAAATATAGATGGTCTAATTCTACTACAACATTGGCCTCACTTTGCTACTAGTATTGGACATCCTAAACGAACTAAAGGGATAGAAGTGTTTTTGGCAGATTTTTCACTTTTTCCCTGGATCATCTTTGAATTTAACCTTTTATATATAGCACAAAGGATAATTGGAAATTATGATAAATTTATTTCAGATTTATGTATTGCATATTGTATGCATTCACTCCAGAAACTGTGTTTGTCTTTTAAGTTTCTGGTCAATGGTTTAGTAGTTATACATCCTTTTCAACTTGGGGCAAATCATTCTCTTTTTTGTTGACACAGCACATAATCTCCACATATTCTCCACCTTGAAAAGAGAATTTTATTTTAGGCTAACTGTGAGAAGATAAATGGCCCTATATTTAGCATGGAGAATTTTTACAGTGACATGGGAGGCTTCCTCAAAGGCAATTTGTGGAAAATGCTGCTAACTTCAGAGTTGTAATGGAAGACTAAAACCAGTTTTGCTGATAGAACTTGTATTCCTTAATTCGGGACAACGAAGTTTTATTCTTGCTTCATGAGACATATGGCTATTTGTTAATGTTATTAGGAGTTTTATCATGGAATAATGTGCTGATGATTTTAGATGTACCAGTATGTCTACTTCAAAAGAGTTGCGTACTTATGGTGAAGTGAATCCACTGATGTAATATAATAACATATGACTTATCCAGGAAAATAACTTATGATTCAATCTATGCAGGCAATTTGCTCAACGTTCTCGTGTTCGAAAACTTCAGTACATAGCTGAGTTGGAAAGAAACGTACAAGCTTTACAGGCAAGTACTATTATATCAGCACTTGAAGCTGACCTCATTCTCGTTTTGAGGTATACATGGCTGACATAGAAACTAAACAACAAAGAATTGGAAGTCTAATCTCAGAATGCATTTTTCCACTCAATGCAGGCAGAAGGATCTGAAGTTTCAGCTGAGCTTGAATTTCTCAACCAACAAAATCTTATACTGAGCATGGAAAATAAAGCCCTGAAGCAGCGTTTGGAAAGTTTAAAACAAGAGCAGCTTATCAAATATTGTGAGTTCTATTTCTCATCTTTTTCAGTTAAAGCTGTTGATATCATACCCCTATTCTCTTTGTATTTGATCTGGTGAGCCAAACTGGTTAGTAGTTTAGAAGGCCTTTTCTCAGGGTATGTTTTAGCTTATTGGCTTCTTTTCTAGTTTAAACTTTCTTTGTTCGTATGCTTGGTACTTATTAAGATTCAGTTCCCCTTTCCTCCCAAAAGGCCCCTTACTAGCTCTATAAGCATGCTTTATGGCAAATATTTGGAGCAACTTTACCGATTTATCATTTCATCATATCCTGAAATTGGTGGAGAATGATTTTAAAAAGAGAGAAGAAGGGAAAGCTAGGGATGAGATGCTGCATAACTAGAAGTTAAAGTTTGAAGCTAAAGCAAGTTGGGTAATAAGGATGCAATGATATCCCACTATAAAGGATTTGTTTTCTTTTGCCCCTTTTTAGATAGTTATTTTGTCTGTTTCTGAAGATGAACTTTGTTGAGTATGCTTTCAGTGGAGCATGAAGTTTTGGAGAGGGAGATTGGAAGGCTGCGAGTGCTCTATCAGCAGCAACATCAACAACAGCAACCACAGCCGACTTCTGGCCATCGTCGTACTAAGAGCAGGGATCTTGATTCCCAATTCGCAAAACTTTCTTTGAAACATAAGGATGCTAATTCTGGGAGTGACCCTGTCTCCGGGCCACTCCCCATATAAATACATGATTAAGCTGGAGACCTATAGTGCAACTATTTTAGCCCCAACTGATCTACCAAACTGACTGCACTTCCCGATATCCCTCCTGCCAAAATAAGGCTAGGCTCCTCAGTCTTTATCCTGGCTTTATTTTATTTTATTGTTTATTTTGTTTTCCTTTTCTCCATTGATAAATCGCGCCTGGTGGTCATTTCTTGGAAGTTATATTTTTAGGCAGATGACTCACCGGAGGTGGTACTGTAAGAAGAGGATTTGGGTTTCACGATCGTTCTTATATTTCCAAATGGATATAGTATAGGCATCGTAAGAAGAGGATCCGGATTACACAATCCTCCCTATATTTGCACGTGGATATAAATGTAGTAAGTGACTTTTCTGTTTGAGTTAGACTATCCACCTTCATGTAGAGTTCAATGTAATGAAGGATCTTCAGTGCTTTGTTAGGTAAGCTATGTCTGTAATACCTTATTACCAGCAAACCTTGTTTTGAGGAAATGCTTTCGTTTATATTATCATATTGGTTTCTTGTTTTGCTTTTACTGCTTTGCTTGCAAGGTTTTTCATGATCTAGTCGAACGGATATACATTAATTCATGACAATTGAATCTGTGTATCCATTTCTCTGTTCAGAATTCATTTTAAATGTCTTCAGTTCCTAGGGAGGTCCCATTCATCAAACCCTGTTGCTCTTAAATTTCCATTTCAGGTTTGGTTAGTTTCTAATGATGTTTTCTGGATGCATCAACTTAGAGCTAGTTAGTCCTTTGCTCAGCTAATTGATACATGGGGAGAGTGAAGAGGACTTGGAGGGAGCTTCTTCTTCTTCTTCTTCGTCTTGTGTTGAGTATTGTCCAGCAAACTGTTTATCAATAATCGGAATTCGGATATTTACGGATACAGTTCGAGTCCGGTTTGAAAAACTTTTCTTCCGGTCATATCTGACCAGAAAAGCCTGTATATTTATTCACCTGTTTAGGAAGGAGGAAGTCTGCTTCTTTACGTGAGGATTTTAGAGTTCAAAGCAAGTGGAAGAAATGCATGATCCATGTCCATTGATCAAAAGGTCCTTTCTATTTCTATAACCATTCACCGAGTCTGAAGCATCCAAACAAGTATCATATTATGGAACCAATACTAGATAATTTTTTCCTGAAATCAATAATACAAATATTTACACGAACTTGAATGAAATTGGATAATTAAACAATAGTGGACAAAGATTAAGGTGATATAATCGTTTTTTATTCACCAATTAATAAATACCGAATTTGGTTCTAGTCCGAACAAACCTTGATCAAGCTCGGGATTAGATCGAAAGCCTTGGGCTAGATTGAGCTTCAACCGGGCTAGACCCGATCATAAATATACTACTTTTTCTTTGTGTCGTCAAAACTACCAAATTATGTCTCAAGAATATATCATTGTAAAAATTTGATGTTAATAATAAAAATATTAATATTGCCATCTAAAGTTTGCTGATTAAATTAATTAATAAGTAATACAAATTAACATAATATTAACAAATAATTAAGATTTAGAAATAATAAAAGAAAAAGGTTTAAATACTAACTTTTGATTAGAAGTCATTAACTTTTTTCTTTTAAATTGTGACATTTATTAATGATAATTTTTAATTATATTGTCATACAAATTTATTAACATATCATTTTCTTGTGAACGGACCAAATAACCAAAAACAACAATCCAGTAAAAATCTCACTAAAATT
This sequence comes from Erythroxylum havanense, assembly GCA_024752395.1. Classification (NCBI taxonomy): domain Eukaryota; kingdom Viridiplantae; phylum Streptophyta; class Magnoliopsida; order Malpighiales; family Erythroxylaceae; genus Erythroxylum; species Erythroxylum havanense. The sequence goes on from JANTNU010000234.1 coordinate 1,887,719, forward strand.
AAGATTTGAGGAGGTGCAATGTACACAATCTTACACTTAACTAGTTAAGAAGTTGTTTTCAAAATTGTGAAATAAGTAAATGGTTATGCAAATGAAAATTTCGAAAGCAACAAAAGTAAAGAATCTTAAGCTAATTTAATGTAAAGAAATAAAAAAATGTCAACAATGATTTTATATATAAATAATTTATTTTTTACTTATAACTTTTTATAAAATTTGTTCAATTTATTTTTCAAATGAGTCAAAAATAAATTATTTTACTAAGATAGACTTATGAAAGCATTTGTATATGAATTATATGAAAATTGAATTTCGTCAAACTACAAAGTTTGGTACATGTAGAGATGTCAACGGGCCGAGTAAGGCTTGACCTGTGGCCCGGCTTGACCACGGGTTGATCGGTCTGGTCGGGCCAACCCAGCTTACCATATATATTTTTTTTAAGAAAACCATAAAAAACGATGTCATTTTTTAAGTAACAGTCAAGCCACAGGCTGAGCCGACCAAGGTTGACTTGTGATTGGGCCCTTGTTGACATCCCCAGGTACATGTTTAGGGAGCAGATCTTCTGTCCCTTTTTATCCAATACCTTCTGTCCCTTTTTGATCTCAATCATCCAATTTATTGTATTGAATGGTTGAGATTAAAAGGGAACAGAGTAGGTACAGAGTAAGGGTACATAGAATTTGTACCCACATTTTCAATATCTAACATTACAATCAAAATCAATCATCTCACTATTTATATTTATAAAAAAAAGCTATACAAAATTTAAAGTTTGAAAAGTCATGTTTCCAAAATAAGTTACTTTATCATACTCAGAAATTAAGACTTAAAATGGATACTTTCTTTGGGATAATATGTGACTCAATAATTAATTTGTTGTTGATAATGATGAAAATCTTAGTCTTAAAAATATAAAATATAAAATCCAAATTTAAAAGACAAAAAAGGTAAACTTAACTTGAATAACAATAGTGTCCGATCAGAGTTTCCCATAAATGCGAGGTCTAGAAAGGTCCAGTAGTAAGTAACCTTACTTCTATCAAACAGAGAGATTGCTTCCGACATTAAAAAATAAAGAGTAAACTTAACTATGAATAATAAAGCTTATAAATTTAAAACTTAACAAATATAAGTGCCAACAACAAATTACTTTAATTATATATACACAATTAATTACATAAATGTCTGTTAAATAACAAACTCTAAACAATCTCACCATATGACTTTCTATTAAATAATGAACTTTAATACATAAAGTAATAAGTTGTCTCATTATAATCATATGTAAGAAGACAAGACATTATCTACGTATCATTGGGATTCATACTGATTATTGTTGTTGTTGTTTACGATCAAAGTAATATTTTAATAAAAATAAATATTGATAACAGCAAAGTATGAATATATTGATTGAAATAACATATTTGAAAAATAATTATATGTTGCTAAATAAATGATCAAAATTAGAGTCAATTCTCATATGAAGAACTGCCTCCCAAGTACGGACCTTTCTTTTGTTTTGCTACCATATATAACATTCACTATAAATATTCATTTCCTTTATTACATATATTTTCTTCTACCATCTGAAATTTATATCTTATAAAAAAAACCAAATACTCCAAAATAAATAAGAAAATATCTATTTCATGTTAAAATTAATTATAAACATGTATTCAATTAAAAAAATGGTACTTAGATTTTTTTTAATCATAAGAGATATACACAAAACCTTAATTTACTAGTCGGAGAAGAGACATCCTTAAAATATCCTCTAGCAGGATAGATAGAGAACCCATAGGCAGGTTTTGAAATAAGTAGATGCCAAATTCTAAAGAACTGGCGTAATTAATTAGCCAATCCGCAGTTCAATTAGCCTTACGGTATACATATCGAGCCTCACGATTCATTCTCTAGCTATTAAGTTATGAATACCTAGGAGTAGAGAGTTATATTGAACTTGAATATCATTCAAGGAGGATAATATGTTAATAACTAATAAAGAGTAATATTAAGTACTACTAAATTTTCACTGCATTGTTATTATTGCTATATGTTAGAATATTTTATATTAATTAAATATGAAAATATTAAAAGATTTATAAATGATAAAGTTCAATTATTCAAACAACTAATTCTAACATTTAGTCATTTTAATAATGGTCGACTCAAATGCAATACTTGTTAACAGCCGCTGCACTCTATAATTACCATAAACTAAACATGAGTTCTAGTTCATAAATTCCAGCAAAATTCCTGATACTATAGGGTGATCTTCTTCTTCACATTGAAGCTTAAATGCATCAAGAATTTATCAAGTTGGGTTCTGTTTTTCGTGATGATCCACCTCAACTTCAAGATACAGAAGCAGTACACGAAGCTTGAAAGATGTATAAGCAGGTGGCAAACTACGTGACTGCCTGGGATAGGGCGTGAAGGCGAGTAAGGTGAGTCATTCATGGCGTCAAAAGCATCTAAGAGCGCATTGGAATGCGTAAATGGAAGGTTTCAGATCCGAGAGACGAATTTGTTTCAGTTTCTTCTTCTTCTTCTTTGTTTTTTTCTTATATATTATTACAGATCCCTGAGTGGAGTGCATCTGGTTTAATTGTTCTTGTTTCAACCCGAGAATCTTGCTTATTTCGCGCTGGTTGTTAAACAATCTGAAACTGATTTTTTATACTTACTGAAAATTTTCTTTTAGGGTTCTTTATTGTATTGCCACCAACTCACGGTTTCAGTGCAGTTTCTCCATCGGTTTCTGAAGCTGAAAGTTAAGGAGTTTTAATGAACTATATCAGAACTTCGCTTTTTCTAAGGTTTCAGGTTCTGAAATTCATTCAAAGATGCGTTACAATTTCGTGGTTTTCCTTGAAAATACCCTGGAATGATTCGAGGATTGATACTTGCTAAAGAAACAGGAAGATTTGTGGTTGATATTATTAAACTAGACAAGTTTACAGGCTCAGAAACATAGAAAACGAGTACTGAAACCATAAGCACAGACACGACATTACTAGAGTTCCATGTACAGTACAGTGCTGTTCAGAGCATGGATCTGATCTCTGATACATTCCAGGGCTCTTAGTTAAGCTTTTCTAGTCCTCTAATACTCGATTCCCTTCCCTGTCACAAGACTAGTTATCAACTTCTTGATATCTTCAGCTATGGCTTTTGCATCATTTGAAACTCCACCAAGCCCCATCCTGGAGAGTCCAGCACAATAGACCCCATTTTCTCCTTTCCAGTGTTTAGGAAATGGAGTTTTTGGCAGACCCTTTTCATTAAGAACGAAACCATAGTCCTATTGTGAGAAGAGAAACAAACAACAATCAGTGAAAAGTTGCTTGGAATTGGAGGAAATGAAACTGATATGAACTAGTCTGGAAACTGGAAATACTTGGAGCCACTCAGTGGCTGAGCTCCTGTAACCAGTTGCGAACACTATCACATCAAATGCTTCCTTGATTCCATTAGTGAACTCCACAAGGTTTCCATCAAAGCTTGCAACTCCTTGAACAACCTAAAATCGTAATCAAGGCTTGTTAACTAATCATAATCAATATTATTCCAATCCAAGTATATCAAATTTGTTTACCCGAATTGCTCCCTCACGAATCTTCTGTACAGTTCCTACATCGACTACAGGTGTTCTTCCTGTCTCTTTCTTGTACGAAAATGGTCCACTCCGTGGTCTATGGATTCCATATCTGGACAGATTTCCATATGCAAGTCTTGAGAGGAAGACAGCGATAACGTCGATTAACTTCATCGGCAAGAAGCTGAGCAAGTTCATCATAGTGTACACCAAATCCTTGTTCAGTACATGAAACTGCAAAAACTCTCATCGAATCAGTAACATGTACACACTAAAAATGAAAATTTAAAAAGGGGACGAGCATGTGTGGTGGTGACGTAACACCGTGTTGTAGGATTGACAAGAGTCTTGCATGCAATTCATGCAACAGATTCTTCTACACACACAAAGACAGAGAGTGAGACAAGTGAAGCAAATGAAACTAACAGCTATGGAGGTTTTCACTTGATGCAGAGAAGACAGACCAAGCATTTTAAGTTGCATGCATGTGCAGAGAAACAAGAGGAGGAGAAGAAGAAGAAGACATTACAGGGCTCCTAACAACTATGGAGGTTTTAGCACCGTAGCTCGCTAGATCATAGCTTATTTCCATTCCTGAATTGCCACACCCCACAACCAGAACTTTTCTGTCTCGGTATACACTGCCATTCTTGTACTCACTGGAGTGAACCATCTCTCCATTGAAGCTCTCCATGCCAGGAAACTGAGGGACAAAAGGTTGGCTATTTTCACCTGTTGCAACAACAATGAATTTAGCAATATAGGTTTCAGTTTCACTAGACAGGCCGTTTTTGGCTATAATCCTCCATTTTTTTGCTGATACATCAAAAGAAGCAGACTGAACACATCGTCTATACAAAGGTTTCACATCAAATTGAGATTGGTAATCGTCAAGGTACTTGATGAACACGTCTTTTCTCATGAAGGTATCAGTATTAGGTGGATACTGCATGTAGGGTAATTCACAGTACTTTTTAGCTAAGTGCAAGTGCAAACGATCATAAGCTCGTTTCTTCCACAGAGAACCAGCACAGTCCTCTTTCTCTAAGATGATATTTGGTACAGAGAGTTTAGATAGACAGACTGAGGTTGCTAAACCTGAAGGACCTGCTCCTACTATCAACACCACCACCTCCTTCTTCACCTCCATCGATGTCTGTGTTACCCCAACTCTCTCCTTACTTCTGCTATGGCAAACAAAACATCAAAACGTATTTATACTCAACACCACTTTGAATGCTGATGAGACAGGATTTTTGTAACTGTTCATATATAGTTTTGGCCTTCACGTGAATATGGTTTTCTTTAGAAACGCATATTCAGGAGACAGCACAGATCATTTATTAGCGGGATAGGATTTTTTTGTTCAATTTTATATCGTATTATTTTATCTCATAAATTTCAGTCATTTATTTATACGAAATTCACGTTTATTTATACAAAATCTATAGAAGACTTACTTAAATAAATAGCTAAGATTCATGAGATATAATAAGATATTATAAAATTAAACAAAAAATTTAGACTCTTCATCAGTAGGATCCAACTTTCTCTATTATACATATAAATATATATGTATTGGCATATGATTATAATAAGTATCATATCAGAAACAGTCATTAAATTTCTCCTTCTTCTACCTCAATATTATACACTTGTAATTACTTCCCTTAACTTGCAGAATGAACCTTCAAGTTCAAAGATTTTTGTATTAATTTCTGTGTTTTTTTATAATTTTTATGTGAGACTTGTCATAATTAATAGCTCTAAAACCGAGGAGCAAGGTAGGCAAAAGACAGTCAAAGAGGGCGTTACAATTACATGTTCTATTCATGTATATCTTTCCAAATCATTAAGGGACTTAAAAGAGTAGATAATATGTATTAATTAATAATTGTTTTTGACATAAGATGATTATATAATTATCAACATAATGCCAAGACAATGATCAATTATGGAATGTGTGTGTTTTCATAAATCATGAATCACAATTCGTATTTTTTGAATTTATATTTTTATTGTGTTTTGCATTATGAAATGTGTGTGTTTTGATGAATCGTAATTCGTATTTTTCGAATTTATATTTTTATTGTGTTTAGAACCGTAATTATATTATATAAGTTTTATTTCTTATAATATAAGTTTTAAATATTAGTTATATGATTAATTGAGATTTAAGTATGATAAAACTTTCTTTTTAAAGTGGTTTTAATAAATTTTATTCGTCAAATGAAAATTAATAGTATACTAATAAATCACTAAAAATTTATCTAAAAATGTCTGAAATTATGAAGCGATTCATTAATTAGATAATTTGATTAAAATTGAAGTATGATATTTTTTTTTTCAATTTTTCCAATAAGGAATTTGGATATTAATTTGATCAATGTCAACATATAAACAAATCCAACATGCATTTATGTTAATTAATGATAAATCCCTGCTAATTAGTATGTCTAAAGTAAGATGGTCTTTTTTCCACACAAATGGTGGCATATGTATATGCTTATATTTATTATTTACTATCCCTTGTTTATTTTTTTTAAAATTCGAGTTTTTGTATGAAATATATTAAATATATTAAAAATAAAAATCATTAAAAATGTTTCAAAAACTTGAAGAGTTAATTACAAAAAAAATTCAAACTTTGCTCAATTGTATAATTATAGGCCAAATTTTAAAATGTGGCAGTAAAACGTTAAAACTTTCGAATTTTTCATTTATAGCTTGATGTTAGTGTTTCTATTAAATTTACTGGCATGGCTTACCATGTATTCCGAAAAACCTAACTAATAATACACATCAGCCAATATGAACACAACAAATAAAAATTAATAAAATGACGTCGTTCAATTACTTAACTAAAATGATGTCATTGTTAAAAAATGACGCAATTTAATCCTTAAATCAGTTTACGCAGCCCCGACATCCTCACCCTTTATTTACAATTTGTTCCCTTCATTTTCATTTTATTTTCTAGACACCCTCACCCTTCGTTTTCAATTCGTTCTCTCGACGTCTCATGCTACTCTTGCATCGTAGCGCACCAGCAAGCTTTTGTTTTCAATTTATTCCTCTAACACCCTTGGCCCTTCTGACATCGTAGGAAGCTTATTTTGTTCTCGCATCACAGTTAGCAACGTCAAGAATAGGTTTTGATTACAGTTTGTTGTAGGTTTGTTTAATTTTTCAAATCTTGATGATCATACATAAATTTAGATGCTAGAAATTATGGGTTATTCAGACAACGAAGCATAAAGATGAAGTGCCTTTTTACATTTTATTGGCAACAAAGTTGTTTTTTTTAATAACTGATCAAATATATTAAGATAAAGTTGTATCACACATTAAAATGTCAATCAAAAACCCAAGCGGCATGTCCCAACTAAACCTATTGGGAAAACTAGTAGTTGATTTAGATAACAAATGGGCTATTGTGTTTACATGCCTCGGCATCCAGTTAAACGTAAATGATTGAAAGCTACTAGCTGTTAATTTGCACTCGTTCAGTATTACTCCGAGCTCATTGATGCCATTTCGTGATCCGTGGAACTGCTGCATTAATTGAAGACAATCGGTTTCTACCTCCACGGATGTAAAGCCAGAATGTATCAACCAAGATAAAGGTTCTTTGAAAGTAATAGCTTCAGCAATAAGAGGAGAATAATTGAAAGTAGAGAAACCCAAGAGACATTTAATGAATTGACCTCTCGCTCTTCTTATTACTATGCCATATGACAGTCCTTTGAACAGACTAAAATGTGACATCAAAATTGCATTTTATAGCTTCATTAGTTGGACCTGACCAGCGAACAACATGTTGATCAATACTTGCTGGTGCACCATAATTACTAGCCTGAGATTTAGCATTGCTCCACTCTTCAAGGAACCTGTTTGATGCTGCCACAATAACACTAAGATCTTGTCTTTTCTGCTGCCAGATCAAAGAATTTTGACCTTTCCACAAATGTCACAGCAGTACACAAGCCTGACTTATTGCATCTATCGGGTCAGTCAAGAGGTCCCGCAAAAAAGTAATAAAATTTGGAGCTATAGGAGAAAATTTTAATAAAACCCAACATGCTCGAGCTTGGTCATAGTTTAGCAAAGCATGAGAAATAGTTTTAGCCTCGTATAATATGGATAGTGTTCCGCTATGTTCATTCCCCGTCTTTTTAAGACCTCTCACACCGGAATAATCCCTCTACATGCTCTCCAAAGAAATTCCTTTGTTTTGGGAGGAATTGGTAACTGCCACAATTTCTTCCACGGGCCAACTATCTCGTCAAAATCTGTGGTGCTTAACCATTTAAGGGTTGCTCTATAACTTAACCCAACTGTGTAGAAATTGACTTTAGTAAAATGCCAAATCAGCTTATCCTAATGATTGATTTGTCCTTTGCAATGGAATAGAAAGAATTTTCTCCACATCAAGATTACAAAATAGACCGTGTATAAATTGCAAATCCCATGCCTTCTCATCTGCTAGCATTAAGTCAGTCATTCACCTGCAAACCTTCAAGACGCTCTATCACGGGTGACTATACAAAAAAATCTGCATCGTCCGGTAACCAAGGATCATTCTATACGGAGATGGTCTCTTCATTTCCGACTCTCCATCGGGTGCCAAGAGCTAGCAAATTTCTAGCTTGTAACATACTCCTCCAAGTAAAACTAGGATTGCATCCGTTCGTTGCTTCCAGGAAAGAGTTCCTGAGAAAGTATTTAGCTTTGAGAATTTGTGCAAGGAGAGAAGAAAGGTTTTGGAGTAGATTCCATCCTTGCTTAGCTAGCATTGCCAAGTTGAACCAGTGTAATAGTCGAAAACCAAGATCACCCTCTAGTTTTGACCCACACATTCTATCCCATGTTAACTAGTGTATTTGACCACGTCTAGCGGTTTTGCTGCCCCACAAGAAGGAATTCATCATCTTTTAAAGTTCATCACAGGTTGTGATTAGTATCAGAAACACATTCATACAATAGTTAGGCAAAGCTTGGGCCATTGTTTTGAAAAGAATTTCCTTCCCCGCTCTATAGAGAAAACGATTTCTCCAACCACAAAGCCTCCCTTTCAGTCTCTCCTTAAGGAAAGAGAATATTTGTTTCTTGTTTCTGCCTATAAGAGAGGGTAAGCCCAGATATCTTCCATGATCAAGAAGATTTGAAACTCCGAGAATCTTTTTCATATCACTAGCCAACTATGAACCAACATTAGAGGAGAAAAAGATGCCAGAATTCTGATAATTAACAGCCTGCCCCGAAGCATTTTCATAGTCTTCCAATATTTTTGTAATAGATAGACAATCAGTATAGTTGCCCGAAAAAAAGAAAGACTATCATCTGCAAACATTAAATGAGAAATTGATGGGGCTCTTCAAGCAACCCCCAGCCCATGCAAATGGCCCTGTGCTTCTACCTTTTATATTAAAACGTAAGGCCTTCCACACAAAGAATAAAAAGATATGGGGAGAGGGGATCCCCTTGATGAATTCCTCTTTTCGGGACTATTGGCCCCACTTCCCTTACATACATTCATTCACAATGAAGTTGTTTTTCTTTATTGATGCGTTGCAATGTGAGAGTAGCTTAGAACCTTAGAAGAACAAACTAAAAACGAAAGGCTGAGGAGGTTGGAAGAACAAACTAAAAAACAAGGGTGAGAGTGTTAGGAGAATAAACTCAAAACGAAGGGAACAAACTTAAAATGAAGGCTAAGGGTGTTGGGAGAGCAAACTGACAAAGGGAACAAACTGAATATTAAGGGATAATTTTCTCTCGTGTCCCTTTCCCTGTAACTAATCGCTGCTCATCACTAACTTCTTCTGTACAGCCCTAACAACTTCTTGTTATGTAACCGTCTATTCTTTGTATTTATAAACCTTTGTACAGTCTGTATGGGATAAGAGAAAATTTACACATTCATATCATATCGTGTTTCTCTACATGGTATCAGAGACACTCAAAGCCTAACGGTGGTCTCTCTTCTTCTTCTTTTTTTCGTGTGCCTTCTTCCTTGTCTGCTTTCGCTTTTCTCTACTCCTCCATACCCACACCATGACTACTACTGACGACAACTCTGGCACTACAAGTCCTGCAAACACAATTCCTTTCAGCAACTCCTCTCTGGTCGTTTTAAACACTGCTTCCATTAAATTAAATGGAACCAACTTTCCGGCCTGGTGGGTGCAGATGACAGCACTCCTCATTGGCTACGGCTTACAAGGATACACGAATGGTTCTTTTCTGTGTCCTCCAATTACTGATCCTAGTTATCCTCACTGGATTCGACAGGACCAATTGCTGATTGCTGCTATTATTTCCTCAGTTGCCGATAATATTGTTGCCTTACTTGGTTCAATCACTTCATCTAAACAAGCATGGGACGTGTTGGACAGAACCTATGCTAGTAGTTCTCGCTCCAGAATTTTCTCCTTAAAAGAACGTCTTACCTGCCTTGAAAAGGGCAACCAATCTGTTGCTATTTACCTCCGTCAACTCAAAAATATTGCTGATGAATTGGCTATTATAGGCTGTCCGGTTGATGATACCGATCTTGTTATACATGTTTTAAATGACATTGGTTCTGACTTTAAGGAGATTGCAGCTGCCATTCGACCCCGTGATTCTCCAGTCTCGTTTAAAGAACTTCATGAAAAACTACTGGACCATGAAACTTACCTCACAAGGATGAGCCGCACTGATTGCCGTCCTACTACTGCGTTAGTTGGGTACAAGTCCAACTGGTCTTCACATCGCCGACGTTCTCTGCCACATGGATCTCCCCCTCGTTCCTCTTCACAGCACCGATGTCGGACAGGTTCCTCTGGTTTTCCCTCTGCATCTGAAGGCACTGTGTCGCCAGTTAAGTCTCGTGGTGGTGGATCTAATTTCACTTCCATCATCTGTGAATATTGTGAGAAGCCGGGTCACACTGCTCGCCGCTGTTTTAAACTTCATGGCCGCCCCACCACCAAACAACCTTCCGCCTATCACACACATAAACCCGCGGACCCATCCTCAGAGAAGTGGATTGTTGATTCCGGCGCTTCTCACCACATCACCTCCAATCTTCACAATCTGTCTCTTGCCACTCCTTATGAAGGTTCTGACCATCTGGTAGTTGGTAATGGCACTGAACTACCAATCGCCAACACTGGTACCACCTTTGTATCTACTTCGGCTCACCCTTTATCCTTATCAAATGTTCTTCATGTTCCCTCTCTTAAACACAATTTGCTTTATGTTTCTAAACTTTGTGCCACTAATAATGTCTCTGTTGAATTCTTCTCCTCCCATTTTCAGGTCAAGGATGTCAAAACCAAGGTGGTTCTGAAACAGGGTCGCTGTGTTGATGATTTATATTACACTTGCTTTCCGAAGAAGAAGCTTATTCCTGCCTATGTTACTACTCGTGGCTCCTTTCGAGACTGGCATCATCTTTTAGGTCATCCGTCTTCATCAGTAATGCAACATATCAATAACTGTTTTTCTCTTAATATACATCATAGTTCTCCTTGTGTGTCTTGTGCCTGTGCCAAGAGCCATAAATTGTCTTTTTCTAACAACCATCTGTCCACGACTCGTCCCCTGCAATTGATATTTAGTGATGTTTGGGGTCCGGCTCCAGTTCCATCAATCGATGGCTTTCACTATTATGTTGTTTTTGTTGATCATTACTCCAAGTACATTTGGTTGTACGCCATTCAACGTAAATCTAAAGTTCTCGCTATTTTTACACGATTTAAAGCTCTTGTTGAAAATTTCTTTAACACTAAAATACAATCTGTTTATAGTGATAATGGTGGTGAGTATATTGCTCTTAAGAATTTTTTGGGTCACCATGGAATATCCCACTTTACCAATCCTCCCCATACGCCTGAGCTCAATGGAACTGCTGAACGACGTCACAGACATATTGTCGAAACGGGTCGGGCACTTCTTCATAAATCCAAACTCCCCTCCTCCTTCTGGTCTCATGCTTTTCTCACTACTGTATATCTAATTAACAGATTACCCACACCTGTTCTCCGAATGTCTTCTCCATATGAAATACTCCATAAATCACCCCCCAATTATCATCATCTTCACTCTTTTGGCTGCCTTTGTTTTCCTTGGCTTCGGTCATATACTCATCACAAATTACAACAGCGTTCTACACCTTGCATTTTTTTGGGATATTCCTCTTCTCAATATGCTTATCTCTGCCATGACCCCACCACTCACAAAACTTACACCTCTCGGCATGTGACATTCTATGATAATGCTTTTCCTTATGATGGCTTTTGTTGGGTCTCTCATCTACCTAACACCACTAATAATTCATCCATACCCACTCATCAGTCAAACCTTCCATTGTTTGACTTGTCTCTGCCTCGTTCAGATTCTTTTGTCCCTTTCAACTTGAGTTTCTCACAAAATACTCTGCCTCACACTTTCTTACCATCAGCTCCCAAACCAGTCGAGTCTCACCCACTATCGCAGGCTTCTTCGGACAGGACTATAATCTACCTCATCATGTCGTGGTCGATGTTGCATCAGCACCCACTTTTCCCACTGACGCCTTGCCTGATTTGCCTGCCTTATCTCCAGTCTCTGATCATCGTGAGCCACCTTCTACAACTGCTACTGCCACCACCAATACACACCCCATGCAGACCCGTGCCAAGAGCAACATTCACAAACCCAAAAGAATCTTTCAGGTAAGTAAACATCCTCTTCCAGATACTCTTGAACCCACATGTCTTATGCAGGCCATGAAAGATCCCTTATAGAGAACCTCAATGAATGAGGAATTTGATGCTCTTATCACTAATCATACATGGGATCTTGTACCGGCACCTCTGGATAGCAACATTGTTGGCAGTAAATGGTTGTATCGGATCAAGAGACATCCCGATGGTTCAGTGGCGCACTATAAATCGCGGTTGGTTGCAAAAGGGTTTACTCAAACCCCAGGGTGTGACTTTCATGAAACGTTTGCTTCGGTGCTCAAGCCTCAAACACTTAAGATCATCTTCACTATTGCTCTTGCCCACGGTTGGTCCATCCAGCAAATGGATGTGAATAATGCCTTCTTATAGGGTGCCTTAACCGAAGATGCTTTCATGCAACAGCCTCCTGGGTTCGTTCATCCTGATCATCCCAACTTTGTGTGTAAGTTAAGCAAAGCTATTTATGGACTTCGGCAGGCTCCCCGTGCGTGGTATGATGCCCTGAAGAATTTCATTCTCTCATTTGGTTTTCATCAAAGTCTCAGTGATCCCTCCTTATTTATTTATAATGATCATGATGTTGTCGCCTATTTTTTAGTCTATGTGGATAATCTTCTGCTCACTGGAAACTCCCCTCTGTTCTTAACAAAATTTATTTCGGCATTGTCTATGAAGTTCTCCTTAAAACAACTGGGCTTTCCATCTTAGTTTTTGGGCATTGAAATCATTCCTACTACCACGGGCTTGTTTCTTTCTCAACATAAATACATCAGGGATATTCTGGATCGCTTTGGTATGGCCGATGCAAAACCAGCCTCTACTCCCTTATGTCTCTCCACGCCACTACACCTTGATGATGGCACTGCAGCTGCTGATATCTCGCTTTATAAAAGAATGGTTGGTTCTCTTCAGTACTTAACTCACACGAGACCTGATGTTATTTTCTCGGTGAATAAAGTTGCTTAGTTCATGAATGCACCCAGTGTCACTCACTTACAACAAGTCAAAAGAATTTACCGCTATCTCAAAGGTACGATTCAGTTTGGTTTACAACTTAATAAACCAAAACAAATGGCTCTTCAGATCTTTGGCACGCTTCCGTCCCCCCTTCATGCATACAACGATGCCGACTGGGCTGGCAACAGTGATGACAAAACTTCTACTTCAGCCTACCTTGTATACTTTGGCGGCAATCCTGTCTCTTGGCACTCTAAGCGTCAACGCACGGTTGCTCGTTCCTCCACTGAAGCAGAGTATCGCTCCCTTGCAACAACGGTGGCTGAACTTCGGTGGTTGCAAAACCTCTTATCTGAACTTCATCTTCCTTTTAAAGAAGTACCGGTTCTCTTCTGTGACAAACTTGGTGCGACGTACTTATGCAAAAATCCGGTCTTCCACACTCGCATGAAGCATATTGCCTTGGACTATCATTTTGTCTGTCAACTTGTTCAAGCTGGACAATTAGCAGTAACCCACATCTCCACACATGATCAGATAGCTGATGCACTCACCAAGCCTCTGCCTTCTCGACGACACGCCATGCTTCGACTCAAGATGCATGTCCTCGATGGTGACATGCTCTTGCGGGGGGGTATTAAGGGCTAATTGTCTCTCGTGTCCCTTTTCCTGTAACTAATCGCTGCTCATCACTAACTTCTTCTGTACAGCCCTAACAACTTCTTGTTATGTAACCGTCTATTCTTTGTATTTATAACCCTTTGTACAGTCTGTATGGGATAAGAGAAAAGTTACACATTCATATCATATCGTGTTTCTCTACACTGAAAACTAAGGATAAAGGCGTTAGGGTTGTGTAAACTGATTTAAGGAAACTACATTTTTTGACAATTAAGTCGTTTTAATTATATGATTAAACGACGTTGTTCTTTAATCTTCATTAGTTGTATTAATTTTGACTGACGTGTATTATTAGTTAAGGTTTCTGGAACATGTGGTAAATTATGTTAGCAAACTTAACGGAGATACTAAAATCAGACTATAATTGAAAAAAAAGTAAAAGTTTGAGCATTTAATTACCAATTTTAAAAATTCGAATTATAATTATAAAATTGAACAAAATTTGAGATTTTTTTAAAATTAATTTAACGCTGTAATCATATTCTTTTTCGTCATTGCATTGCCTTAGTAATAAAATTTATATGCGATAGTCTATTTTTAAATTAAATTATGATCACAAATGAACTGATAGGCCCTGTTTGGTATATGAAGTTTCAACCGTTTTTTAGCATTTTAGAGGGCATTAGCTATTGGAATTATTCTGTTTGATTATCGGCAAGTAGGTTGGCTTATTCAACTCTACTAGCTGATGAGCATTTTTTGTGATCAGCTGAAAAAACTTTGTTTAACGATTGTGTCATTTATTCTTTTAATAGTGGTTGGGGCCCTCGTCCATTTCTTGATTAATTAATCAACCTTTTTTAATTTTTCCAATGAGAAAACCTATCTTTGATATTATAGTTAATTATATTTATATATTTTTATTTAATATTAATATTTCTATTAATATTAATATTTTATATTTTAAAAATAACAACTTTTATAATATTATTTTAATTATAGCACAAATTCTAATATGTTATGTCATTCTTCCACAGTTCCACTCTTCCATAATTTTAAAACTATTAATAATCAAAATTTTTAATACTACTTTATTTTAATTAAAAATAATTAAACAAGGTTATTTAAAAAATATATAGTATTTTCTTGAAACAATATTTTGATATTCACGGGCTTTAATATTTGCAATCCTTATCTAATTGTATATAACTTCCGTAGTTAGTACAAAAAAGAAAAAAAAAACAAAGGAGAAGTGTTAGGCGTGACACTTGCTGCTTCTCAATAATAATAATAATTAAATGTAATTAATTAAAATATAATATAATATAATTAAAGAAAATATAGTTAATTGCATAAATAAATAATTAAAATGTATAATTTTCTATTAATTTATGTTAATAATTTTCTAGTTATCATTATTATTATTATTATTGCTATTCCCAATCATTCACAATTAATAATTTTTTGAGTTGCATTGCACGGGTCAATCTTCTAGTGTGACAACTTATTTCATTTATAGTCATCGAAACTTGAAAGATTGTGTTGGACCACTTCAAATTATCTGTTCTAACTATTTTTTATTAAATATTATCCATATATATATATATAGATTGTGTTATAATTTGAAGTGGTCCAACACAATCTTTCAAGTTTCGATGACTATAAATGAAATATATATATGTGTGAGGTCTACATAAACATGTAAATAAGATTTAATAAAATATGATAAGAATACCGTAATCGAAATAAAAGATATAAATGATCCTGTGTTGAACAAAAAGCCACCGTTTTGCTACTGAAAATTAGTAGCATTTGAGAAGCTACAGTAACTAACATAAGCTTTATTTTGAAAAAAATACATCAAATTATAATACTAATTAACAAAATAGTATAATTTTAGAATATTATCAAAAAATGTTTATTTTTAAAAATTTTAATTAAGTGCCTGAATTTTTAATTTTTTAATTGAATAATCATTTTTTATGATATGATATTTTACGAAATGTGACGTAAATGTCCATCTATTAATCATATCTACAAAAGCAAAAACTAACGTTTCAAATTAAATTATTAAAGTTTTAAAAGAATATTAAAAAGGTCTAATTTTTTAATCAAGTGACTAAAGATTTAAAATTTTTAATTGACTAACATTTTAAAATCTCAACAATCCGATTATTTTTAATGATATGATATTTTATCAAATGTTACATAAATTTTCATTTTAAATTAAACCGTTATACTTTTAAAAGATTGGTCTTACAATTGAAAATTTTAAAAGCTTATACACTAAATTTAAAAAATCTAAAAAATTAACACTTTAAAATTAATTATCCTCCTAAATTTTAAATATACTTTTTATAAAAGAATTAAACAATTCACAACAATAATAATTCACTTTAATTTTTATTTTATTTTTAAGATCACATTTCCCCATATTTTGAGAACTTAAATACCTCTGTTTTATAACCCAAATTGCTTCAAACTAACAAAAAAGAATTATTCCATACATTTTTGTTCATCATATAACAACAATAAACTAAGCATCATCTTTTCTCAAAAGGTTGACCTAAGTTTAATGTACAACAATATAAAATAAATAGAAGAGATGACACAAAAAAACACTGATTTTGCCAATATTGCGAGGAAGATGAACTTCATGTGCTGGCGTATTGTGATTTTGCACGAGCTTGTTAGCTCTCCACCGCCGTTGGGTTTCTCTTCGGCCAATGTGTGCAGTTTCGTAATTGGTTTGCGAGTGTGCTGGATGTCCTCCATGGATCTGACTTGCAGACCTTGGTGGTGACGTTATGGGCGATATGGGAAGCCCGGAATGTGTTACTTTGGACAGCCAAACGAATGACTCCGCTGTAGGTTGCTAGACGTGAGCTTAATTTCTTCCATAGTTGGCTTCAAGCTAATGAGTCCCCCTCTCCTTCTGTTGTTTCTTTCACCCCGGCAAGATAGTCTAAACCGACTCACGACCATCTCAAGTTAAATGTTGATGGAGCCCTTTTTGATGATCTTTTTGTTGGCTTGGGTATTGTCGTGCGTGATTCTCTTGGCTCTTTTGTTAGTGCTATGCAGGTAGTTGTCCCGGGTCATTTTGAGGCCAAAACTGTCGAAATTATGGCCATTCTCCAAGCCTTGAGTTGGATTAAAGATGTCAGATGGTCGCCTACTGTTCTGGAGTTCGATGCCCAAGTATGTGTTCGGACTATTCTTGACCCTAACTATATGGATGAATCTGCTTTTGGACTACTAGTTTTCAATTGTAAATCCCTTCTTACTGAAGTTAGAGATGTGAGATTAGTCTTTGTTAGACGGTCTGCGAATGGTATAGCTAATCGGCTTGCTCGAGCTGTTACCAACTCGACGGACAAGATAGTTTGGTCCCAACAACCGCCTATGTGTATTTATGACTCTATTCGGCTAGAAACCCTTATGACTCTATTCGGCTAGAAACCCAATAATAGTTCCTACCATTTCTTGTCCAAAAAAAACACTGATAATTCAGTTCATAGCACAAAAAGTCATCCATGCTAAAGAGCTGATCCATAAACTAAATGTTCAAAGAGACGTGAGCAATGGAGAAAATTAAAGGCCGAGTTTTGAGAGAAGTTGGCGCCATCTTGGAGCCTCTTCTTCAAAGATATATGTCAACGGGGAGACTAGAACTCCGCTGCCTCCAATCTGCATCAAACCATGGTAGATTCTTGAGGAATGGATCAAGGAAAAATAATCCCTCGTATAGATAGCAAGCAAAAGCAGGGATGACAAAAATGGTCCTATCAAGTCTGAAGTCAACACGCCAAATTCATTTGAAGTCACCTGAAGATGAAAAGGGTATGTGGGATTAGGACTCACCGCTCTCAGTTGTTGTACAGATTTGTATAGAGCCTTTTTTGGAACACAAATGACTATGGCATAATAATCTGGTGAAACTTTCCCATCACGTTTGCAGAAAACTGGACTTACAGTGGGTCCCTGCACCATGAAGCGTATTCAAGAGCTTAACATTGAAAAGCATCAAGCAATTTAACTGGCAGAGAGGTAAGACTCTCAGTAATCTGTGGTTTACGAGCAGGTGATTAAACTAAAATCCTATACCAACACCTCAGGGTCTTTCGCTGTTTCTGATGATGTAGAGAAAAAGAGAGTTTAGATGTATAGATACTTTATGGGCTCAAGTGCTGAAAAATAAGGACCTTTAACAGTGTTCATGCCAGACTTACATAAAAGTTGCAACTTAATGCCTTTTCCAATTCCCCAAACAAAAATTGAGAAAATATGTCATCTCAAACCTCACCTGTAATCCAGACAACGATGGCTGGCTTAGTACTCGCTCAGCAACTTCCTCGGCAGAACTTCCTCTCATGTTTGCAGTCACCTGGAATGAAAG
>JANTNU010000234.1:1928088-1944259 GCA_024752395.1 Erythroxylum havanense
TTTATATTCTTTAAGTAGAGATAAATTATAATCTTATGAGACTTTTAAAAATATTAATTTCACATATTGCACAGAGCCAATGTTTCGTTTAGAATAGCATAATCGAAGTATAGTGTCAAATAAGTAAGTGTAATTATTGAATTTTATGGTGGTGAACTAAACAGAGTCAGTTATGGTGATCCAGCTACTATAAAAAAAATATGCTAAACATAGGTGAAAATTTTAAATTAGATCATGCTATTTTCACGCCAACCCAAGGGGTCGATTTACTTTTGGACGTGTTTTGTGTGTTATACTCTTCTTCTTCGGACACACTTTGCAAGGGGGGGCCGAGTTGGGGGTCTGGTTGGTTTACGGACGAGTTCATTCCTGCCGTTTCCATTCTAGACGGGAGACTACCAAGTAGCAAAGTCCAACTTGGCATCTTCAAAGACCCTGGAGGCATCATATTAAGACTACTTCGATTTCATTACTAATACAAATAGCAACAAAAAAGGATGCAAGAAGGGTACCATCCCCTTCTCATCCCACATAGCGACTCATTAGGCACGGTAATGGGTTGGGACGAGTTCGGACTCACTTAAACTTAAGTTTAACTTGAAATTTTGTGTTGAGCAAAGCTCGGCCAGAAACTTGATCGTATTCGAGACTTTAGACCCAAGCGTAAGTAAAATTGACTTAGTCAAGTTTGGATCGAACTTAATTTGATATGTATTTTTATTTTTAAAAGAATGAAAATAATATTATTTTATTTAAAAATTTAAGGTTTCATCGGACTAAGCTAGGTAGCCGAAACTTAAACCTAGCTCAAAACTCAAAATTTAGGGAAAAAATTCAAACTTTTCTTAAAATTCAATCAATTCAACCCAAATTCATTGATTTCAAGTTAAACCGGAACGAATCAAATCAAAATAGATAATTTTTATTATTTTTATCAGGCTAGCTCGGGTTTGGGCTGCTTAGACCCAGCGTTGTCCGAGGCACGATAAGGAAAACAATATTGTATTATAAAAAATAACTTAATTTTTATTTTTTAATTTAAAAATAAAAATAAAAATAGGTGGAACCGAATAAGCCAGACTGGCCGGGCTTATTGCCAAACTCCTTATATGCAATTTTTATTATTTCTGGGATTGTTAAATAAATGAAAAAAAGGAAAGGACAAAAGAGAGCGAGCGAATCTTCTCAAGCAAAGGAAGAGTCGGAGAAGAGTCAATCCCTCTCTCTCTTGTTTCGATCTAAGCAATAACTCACTAATCACTTTTTCTGTCTACAATTAAAATTTTCTTCTGTTTATGTATAAGTGTAGATCGAATTTTGATTTATCTTTACTCACTCTTTCGATTTCAAACTCGGTAAAGATTCAGTCCATTTAGTAGATTGATATAAAGAGATATATGATAGAGATCAGTGGGTTTGATGGGGAATTGCTTAATCGTCTAATGTATGTTGTTTGGGTGGAAAGAATCGTGTGGGAAAATTGTTTACTTGTGGTGGAAAACCCATGGCTTTGTGATTAGCGTGATTGAGAACTGCATTAGGGTTTTTCTTTTTTGTGGGTAATTGGGGGGAAATGGAGGCTCATAGCTGGAGGGAGGGCATGTCGTCTGATAATATAAAGGGATTAGTATTGGCTCTGTCTTCAAGCGTGTTTATAGGTGCCAGCTTCATTGTCAAGAAAAAGGGCTTGAAAAAGGCTGGGGCTTCCGGCATTAGAGCTGGTACTCTTCTTCACATTTTCTAAGTTTTGAGGGATTCGATCTTCAGCGTTTGTTTGCTTGGTTTATTAATTCATGTGGGAAATAAGACGATTCGCTCAAATTTGGATGTGGGTTTCAATTTGCAGGGAGTGGAGGATACTCTTACTTATATGAACCACTTTGGTGGGCGGGCATGATCACAAGTAAGTATTTTTACCATTGTACGACATATGGTTAGTTAGCTTTCTTTCTATTCTTCTATGTACCGAAATTCGTCATCAGATTTGATTTATTTGTCATCTAATAAAATGACTGTTTCAGATCTTAATATTGAGCAAACTACCATTATGATTCTAATCAGCATCATGTGGTTGTTTGTGTTCTAATACACATGGTCATTGCAACAGTGATTGTTGGCGAGGTTGCTAATTTTGCAGCCTATGCATTTGCACCAGCTATATTGGTCACTCCGCTTGGTGCCCTCAGCATTATTATCAGGCATGATAGGTTACTGACTTGTCTTATGATTACTGTGCTGGCCTCCAGTTCTGACCATCTTGTCTTTATACAGTGCCGTACTTGCACGTATTATTTTGCGGGAGAAGCTACATATTTTTGGCATTCTTGGTTGTGTTCTTTGTGTTGTGGGTTCTACAACAATAGTTTTGCATGCTCCTCAAGAGCGTCAGATTGAATCTGTGATAGAAGTTTGGGATCTTGCTACAGAACCTGGTACGATATTGTGGCCTTAGGTTTTTTCTTCTATTATGTTTATTTTTTTGGAAAGTATTGTATGATGTTTGTTATTTTCCCTTCTGTACTTTTCCAAGCAAAGGGAAATTATTAGGAAGCTGACTGACCTATTTTATATCCTTTCTTTTGTTCCAGCTTTTCTGTTTTATGCAGCTTTGGTCATAACAGCTGCATTTGTTCTTATATTCCACTTCATCCCTGACTACGGCCAGACGCATATAATGGTTTACATTGGAGTTTGTTCTCTTGTGGGGTCTTTGTCGGTATGTATATGATCTAAAAATGGTTACTTCTTCAGTTTTTTATCCCTTAGTTAATTCTTCCTCTTTTGTGGATAGTTTGTTTTTAACTTGTTCTTTGACAGGTAATGAGTGTTAAAGCACTTGGGATTGCATTGAAATTAACATTGTCAGGGATGAATCAGCTTATATATCCGCAAACATGGGCCTTCACTTTGATTGTAATTACTTGTGTGCTTACTCAAATGAATTATTTGAACAAGGTAACAAATTTGTGTTCTTTTTGTTGGTTTGACTTTTTTATTAGGTTCTGTTGCTTATAACTTTTTTTTTTCCTGGCATCATGTTTGAGACAAGTTGGTGGCTGTATCAATTCTTAATTTGTCTTTTTATTTTGGTTTGTCATCCATGAATTCCCTTAATTTGATTTTCTATGTCATCCATGAATTCCCTTAATTTGATTTTCTATAACTTCTCTTTGATGATGTTAATATGACGCATTGATGTACTTCCATGTTTCTTCAAGTGGATGGTTTTTGTCTTTGTGAATTCTTGAGGTAGCTTCACTTTTTTTTTGTAACTTCATATCTGTTGTGAAAGTAATTGACCCCTTTTTCAATTATGAAAATATGACTTGAGTAAACTGAGTTGATTGTTGTATAAAGCCAGTAAAGTTGGGGAAACATTACTTCTTTAACTAGTGCTAGGAGTATTTGCAGGTATTTTTGCATTATATAACCTTGAGAGATAGAGATTGTGGAGGTGAAGTAGCTTTTCGCATGTTAATGTCCTAGGTTTCAATGCACATTATATTGATCTTTCTTTCTTCTTTTGACTTAAAAATGAACGCATGATCTCATGTGCAGTTGTTAGGAGCTTCAACTTCTTCTTTGAGTTTCTCTATCATTATAAGTATCAGTGTTTTTCTCCCCACCTTCTAGACATTCGTTAATTTGTAACCCTCTTTCCCATGTATCCCCTGATCTTCTGACATTTACAAGGATTCGATACTGAGAACTTGGTATTTTTCAAGGTTCTCAATTACTTGATTTAATAATCTGATGTGAAGCTTTCCGTTTTTTATTGTTTGATGCTATAGTCTTTAATGTTATTTTGGTTTTTGGTTTTTGCACTGCAGGCACTTGATACTTTCAATACGGCTGTTGTATCACCCATATACTATGTGATGTTTACGTCACTAACCATTTTGGCTAGTATAATAATGTTCAAGGTATATTTATCTGCAATCTCTGTTTCTTTGTTTTTGTTTGAGTAGGTAATCATATTAGAACTTTTGAAGAGAATTGAGTCCATTTGGGGAAGGATCAGTCTAGATTGTTGATCCTTGGAATTGTAGTTATTACCGGCATGAATTTTGTTTGTGCTGATTGGTAATTAAATGCTTAATTCTCCTTTTCTATTCATAGATTTTCTTTTGTATTGGTAATAGACGGAATGAATCAATGTGATTAATAGAAGACAGTTCCCAGAATGTTGAGTGAAAATGTTGCACAAAATAGAAGAAAATGAGTGTTTTTGTCTAATTATTATGCCAGTGATTTGTCATTGTCGATTCATATCGAGTAGTAAGTGTTGACATTTGAATTTCTTTTACCAGGATTGGGATCGACAGAGTCCAACTCAAATTGTCACGGAAATGTGTGGCTTCGTGACTATACTGTCCGGAACTTTTCTTCTTCACAAGACAAAGGATATGGCTGAAGGCATACCCTTTAACTTTTCTTGTTATGACATATTTAGTATAAGTATTTATTTGCATTCTGAACTTTGAGATCAACTTTAGGTTCAATGACCTTGCCGGCAAGACTCCCTAAGCATTCAGAGGACGGATTTGGTTCGGAAGGCATCCCTCTAAGACGACAAGAGGCACTAAGACCTCAAGATTGACATATTCTTTTGCACGTTATCAGATTTGATGATTACGTCGGTTAAAGGACTGGCTGGTGTTGATCTGTATTTTGCTGGGAAACTCGTATCGTATCGTCTTCACCATGGGGATATTGCAAGACAAGGGATGGTGAGATTTACGTCTTTCACCTTTCTTCTTGGCTTCAGAATGAGGCTAGCTTTTCAGCAACTGCTCTGTATATAATCTTCCCTTCCTTTTCAATTGGAAGGAATTGGCCAACATTGGTGATTCACATTGTACATTTGTTTCATTTCGTTAGTCAAGAATGGCTGTTGGGTTACTCCTGGAAAATGTAAAACCACAAGCTTATTTGACAATGCTGAGAAGGAAGAGGGCAATAATGTTGGAAAAATGGAGACAACATTCTTTCATTTATTTTAGAAATTAATTTGTTACAAAATTGTAGTTTTATATTTTCAACTGATTTTAGTCCATGTTCTTCACTACTTTAGCCTTTTAACCTTTTGGGTATGTTCAAGAATGAAGATGTACTGACATGTATGGAATGAAGTTTAAATAATCTTGAATGTCTATTTCTAAGGTACCAGGAATAATAAACAAACATGGGTAATTGAAACCATTTTTTTCTTTTTTTCTTTTTTGTATTTTATCTTCACCAAAACTCTCTATTCGTTTATTATGATTTTTTAAATTCTATTCTCATAAAAAAATCATACACAATTATCTAAATATTAATAATTTATTGAATCATAAAAAATAATTTTTATTATTTATTTACAAAAATTTTATTAATTATTTACAAAATCAAGTATGTAATAATCAAACATAAGTAAAAAATTGTCATTACTATTTTTAATATTTAATACCAAATGTTGGTATAAATATTAATTTCAGTAATCTTATTTTTAGCGCTCGTATATAAAACATGTATAATTACTAATCTCATTCATATTCTAACTCTCTCTTTTTATTCTCATTCTTATATTTTTTATTTTGATTCTTTCGTTACTGGTTACTAAACAAGATCTTTGTGTTATACAAGAAGTACAAAGAGAAGGAGAGGATAAACTGTTTTTTTAATTTTAAAAAGAAAAAACACTTATTTAAATAATTGAACAAAAGTGAGTTCTTATAGGACCATTACTTGGTATTCTTATTTTTTAACCAGGAATAATAGTTTTTCCATATGTGATATTAATGGTAGTGATACTCTTTGTAACAAACTTTTTCTCTTAATAAAAATTATAGGAATGAATTTTTTTTAAAAAAAAGGTAAAGCCTTATTAAAAGAATTTGGATATATACATAAAGTTATAGGAATAGTTGATAAAATAGCTAGAAATTATGATAATATAATTAAAAATAAAAGAATAAAATTGCTAGAAGTTATGATAATATAAATAAAAAAGAAAATAGCAAGAAATTGAGAGTGAGAGAAATGAGATTTTTATATTTTTATATTTATTAAAAATAACAGTAAAATACATCAGGTCATTCTTAGTATTTTATAGGGCTGAGTAAAGTTAAAAAATGAGATCCTATTTTTGCCTTTTTTAGGTTCTTATAAAAAATAAAACAAGCAAAATATAGGTCTTTTGTTATTTTTATAAGCTCAGGAATGAATCCTATTTTATTTTATTTTATTTTTTATAAAAATAAAAATAGACTTTATTTTACTGTTTATGAGGGTGAGCCTGAGTTGGTGCTCAAGAATAGAAAAATAAATATGATTTCTTAGAAATTTTTTTCTAAAAAACTTCTATTAGTATAAACCCAACCAAATAGAAGCTTAACATTTTATAGGTCCGGGTAAAGTAAAAAAAGTGACCTTATTTTTGCCTTTTTGGCTCTTATAAAAAATAAAAAGAAACAAAATAAGGACTTTTTGTTATTCTTTATAAGGTTAAGAATAAACCCTAGTTTATTTTATTTTATTTTTTTTATGAAGTAAAAATGAACTTTATTGGCTGGCCCTAAAATACATGTATCGAATAAATGTTGTTTCTAAGAGTAACTAATTTAGCTCTTAAGTTTGTTTTTCATTAATTTTAATTGAATTTAATTGAATTAATTTGAATTTGAATTAAAATTTAATTTAATTTAATTTAATGAATATTTATTTAGTTCACATATATAATATATGACGTTGTGTTTATTTTTAATAAAATATAAAAATACAAATAATTTTAAATGTTAAAGTATTTTTGAGTATTTTATTTTATCTAGAAATAATATGTTTTAGATATGTGCACATGAATATATATAGAGAGAGAGACTCGAGACGTAACGTAACAGATTTGATGTAAGACTTCATTTGCTCAATCATTGGGATGCTACCAACCGGAGTTCTGAGGTATCTCCTCTCCTATTTCGCAACTTTGGAGCATCCGTTGACTGACCATTAGTGTTCTTGTTTTCAATTATATTTTTCTCTTAATTAACTGTTGCTCTTTCAAGTTTTGAGTTGTCCTCGCATTTTCTCCATGGGGTTTGCTAATTGTTTCGTTTTTGGGGCTGTCGTACATGAATTGACTTGTTCTAGTGATTCTCTTTGAGATAATCTGTTCATTTAACTTGGGTTTGTAGAGAACGTGTGAGAGTGATTAATGGGTTCGACGTTTAGCAGTAATCTTTTAGTGTCTAAAGAGGATTTTGATGCATCACAAAGCCAAACTTACAAGAGGCATAAGACGTTCCTTACTTGTGAGGGAAACTCTCGGTTGATTCCATGCCTTCCAGATGAATTATCACTTCAAATCCTCGCACGAGTTCCTAGGATATGTTACTTGAAATTGAAGTTAGTCTCTAGATCCTGGAAGCAAGCTTTGGTTGGCTCTCAACTTTTCAAGGTCAGAAAGGAGCTTAGAACAACAGAGGAATGGTTATACATACTCACAAAGGGTCAAGATAATCAGTTGTTCTTGTACGCTTTGGACCCTTTGTCTGGAAGATGGCAAAGGTTACCGAAATTGCCTGGCGGAGCTTTTGAAGATGAACCTCAGAAAGGTTTTGGTGGCCTTGGAATGTGGAATTTGGTGGGTTCAAATAGCCGAATTTCGTGTGCAATGAGAGGATGGCTGGGAAAGAAGGATGCCTTTGATCCTATCCCCTTCTCTGGTTGTGCTTTTGGAGCTATTAATGGTTGCCTCTATGTGCTAGGAGGATTTTCTAAATCTTCGGCCATCAGTCGTGTGTGGCAGTATGATACAATACTGAACTCTTGGACTGAGCTCAAACCGATGTCCACCGGAAGAGCCTTTTCTAAGATAGCCATCCTAAACAACAAGCTTTATGTTGTTGGAGGGATCACCAGAGGTCGTGGTGCAGTAACCACACTGCAAAGCGCTGAAGTGTTTGATCCTCATACCGGTTTATGGTCTCAAATGAAAAGCATGCCTTGCGCGAAAGCTCAATTATTGCCGACTGCCTCGCTCGCTGATCTATTCAAGCCTATTGCATCAGGAGTAACATCATACAGAGGAAAGTTATTTGTGGCTCAGAGTTTATATTGCTGGCCCTTTTGCATTGATATCGGAGGAGAGGTTTTTGATCCGGAGTCGAATTCATGGATTGAAATGCCGGTTGGCTTTAGTGAAGGTTGGCCTTCAAAGAAACCTGGTACGAAATTGAGTGCCCTGGTCAATGGTGAGTTGTATGTGTTAGATGCATTTAGTTCCAATGATACTGATAGAATTAAAGTATATGACAGTCAAGAGGATACCTGGAAAGTTGTGGTTGGATCCACCCCTGTTCATGAACTTGCTGATTCAGAATCTTCCTATTTACTTGCGGGTATACTCGGAAAGCTCTGTTTAATCACTAAAGATGACAATTGTAAGATCAAAGTTCTGCAGGCTGAGATTGAATCTCCTTCTTCTTCTTCATCGGGCAATCGCTTCCATGAACATTTCTGGACTGTTGTTGCGACCAAGAATACTATGTCAACTGAACTGGTCAGTTGTCAGACACTTGAGATCTAATTTTATTATGATCAATGATTGACTTCGTTCCACCTTCATCTTTATGTCATTACTTTGATGATGTGATATGATTTCATGATTTGTATCTTAGGGTTGCAATGCAAATATGTGATCTGTATGTCAAAAGTTCTCATCATCAGACAGCTTCAAGAATTTCTGTTTTCTTTTTGCGCGGTTGTTCTGTTATACAAAAAAGAGTGATCTTTTAGTGTTTGCTTTTCACAGTTCTTCCCTTGAACAGATTTTAGGTTGAATATCGTGATTGCTGTTGAGCATATGTAACAATGTTTTGGCTACTGCAACATGGATGACTTTGCATGGATTGCAACTTTTTTCATGAGGACACTTGTGCTTTGTTATCTATCAACTCTCCACTATTTTCATAAAGCATTCTACCTGAGTTATGTAGACAACGAGTACATATATTGAGCTACTACGTGATTCGATGAGATTCCGATAACTGACTGTACCTAACAATCTCATCGTTTAAATCTAGCTCGAAGTACCTGGATTATCATGGTCTGATGTTACCGATCAACTCGTTAGTTCCCGGATGGTAAACTCCTTTGTATCAGGTTTTCGTGGATCCTCACCTTTTATTTTGGCTGCATAGAAAAGCAGTAATCCTTGCTGTAAGTGGTTTTGTCACATAACTTCGTCACTTTCTTAGTTAATGCTCTGCTCTACTGAAGAAATGGAAATCTCTAGTTGTTTAAGGCTATTAACGACTATAAAAAAACACAAAGAAAGCTTGGAAATTTAGGGTTGGCAAAAAGATCATAGCCCCTAGTCTGGTCAGGTAAAAAATAACTCCTCATGCTGACCCGGATATCAATCTAGCCTGAAATCAAATCAAAGTTTGTATTACTTCTGTCCTTCAACAGGATTAAGCTTAGCTTTTTAGGCCAACACAAACCCATTCAGACTCAGACACCCACTTGCCTGAAGCCCCATTTGAGATTCGGACGCTCCGGGCTATAAATAATATGTGGGTTCATGCCCTATAAAATCAAGAACTCTAATCAAGGTCGTGACATGCTCTCACCCTTGGTGATTTTTCACCAAGGCACCGAACATCTTATGGCATGCATAGCTCTTCTCCTTGGCTTGAATCGGTGTTGATTTGGTGTTTTGAAACAGAAAGTCCAAGATCTAGCTCACGGTTTAACCTTACAAGGTGCATCGAGTCTGAAGGATGGGTAAGAAAAAGAAAAGGAACAAAGTGAGAGAGATTACAGCTGAAATCGCAATAGGGTTACAAGCCGTCAGTCCTCATTGGCAATGTGACAATGTTGACGAGGAGGGAGTGCAAGAGGTTCGTGCGATGACCCCCTATACGAAGCCACAATCTAACCCGAAGAGGAACGTCGGGAATAAATCGCACCCGACCTTGGGAGTCACCAGGGAGAGCGCGCTAAGGGCAACATCGCATGGTAGGCTTCTGGGAAGTGTAGAGGTAAGAGAAGTGAACGTGGTATCGGGAGTAACCAAAGTTGGGGGCACACAGACATCACAGCCAGGTCGGGGTCGAGAACCAGTGCCTTCGGGTTTCCAGAAAAGGGACGGTGAGAAAATGAACTCTGAAAAAATTGTGGTTACTGGTGTGTTGCGGAGTGAAATGCTGAGGGATGAGGAAGCATCCACAGCTGGCGAGGAGAGTGATGAGGGGAGTGACGGCTCTACAGAATCTGCTGATTCAGAAGAGGATGAGTCTGCACAGAAGGCGTTTGATAACATGCCAACTACAATCTGTACAGACACTGCCGAAGGGAAGAACCAGGCTTCATATGCTAGTCTCTTCGAAAACAAACGAGCTTTGACACAACAGCTACAGCTGGAGTTTCTACAGGTGGAGGAAGATGTAATTTATGGAGGAAGAGGATATCATTCCAATTGAAAAAGAATGGGGTTTCTGCCTTATTGGATGCTTTACGGGGAGCTTCCCGGGTAAGAAAGCATTGGAAGGGCTGATGGTAATATGGGGAGTGCATTGTCGCACATTGATGCACGATCAAGGTTGGATAGTCTTCCAATTTGATACCGAAGAAGACCAGCTGAAGGTGTTGGCAGGGGGACCATACGTCCTACAAGGGAAAACTTTGTTGCTGAAAAAACTCACCCACGGATTTGCTTTCACCTATCAAGATTTTATGGAAGTCCCAATTTGGATGAAATTTCTGAATGTCCCGTTGGAGCTGTGGAATGGAAAAGCCTTGTCCAAGCTAGGATCCCGAGTAGGGAAACCGATTTGCATGGACAAGATAACTAGTGAGAAAGCCAGAATTGGATATGCAAGAATTCTAGTTGAAGTGGATGTATCCAAACTGCCAGTGACTAGTTTTGCAGTTAAGATGCCGACGGGTGGAAGCTACAATCAAAAGGTGATGTATGAGACTTTCCCGAGTTATTGCTTCCATTGCAAGCAATTCGGGGATAACCCTTTTGATTGTAAAGCAAATAGAAGCACCAATAAGATACAGCCGAAGGAAAGAGACAGACAAGAAGGTAACTCTTCGGACAAAGGTGCAGCTTATTCGGATGGGGGCTATCCGAATCAGACCATGCACGGGATCGAAATGGTGATTCCAGCACAAAAGAGTGGCCATTTGGAACCCAATAATGCAACACAATTAGACCAGAAAAATGGACAACCGATTCGGACAGAAGGGAGAAAGGAGCTCCCTATGACCATTGCGGCAGAAAATGAAACAAGGGAAACTACAACCATGCATACCAGAAGGTCGGCCGGTGGGAATGCAGGGCATCAGAAAAACCGCAACACAAGTAAGATTATGTTGACATCTAACGGAGGAATGATTCAAGGAGATAAAATGCCATTCAATGTGGGAGCAAATAGCTATGGGCAGGAAAATGGTACTACAGCAGGATCAAAGAGAATAGTAGGGGAGAGACCCTCCCAAGCCAAAAAATAATGAAGGTGTACTGCTGTATGTATTAGAGCATTGGGTACAATTGCTGCAGTTTTTGGATTGCCTTGGTGTCACTTAGGTTATAGTGGGAATTTGCTGAAAATTTTGCTTCTAGCCTCTTAATGGGATGTAATGGTGGATGCTTATTTAATTTTAGGGCTTCGGTTGTTTTGACTTTATGTTGTATTGATTTGGCTATTGTACCTTTTCGGATGTAATGGGATCAATTAGGGTACCTTTGCATATACCTTCTCACTGGATGTATTCGGGAATTAGGGAACTTTGACGCCGATACACATTGATTGAGGTATGCCCCAAAGAACGTTGTATCTACCTTTTTGATGAAATATATTATTTACATTTTATCAAAAAAAGAACTTTAATCAAATCAGGGTACCCACTTTATGGAAACTCATTTGAGATTCAGATTAGGCTCGTCGCTTAAATGAGGTCATGAATTCGAACCATCCTTAAATATGCAACCGTTTAAAACTTAGGACCAGAACTTCGACTCTCGCAAAAAACTTACCCAATTCGAGCAAGAATTAATCTGAATATAAGTGAATTAAAGGTGTTTTCTTATAGATAGAGCTCCCCTAGGATACCTCGTAAACAACCAATAAATAAATAAAATGCAAAAGATGGAGCAGCAACTCCAAAGGTTCTTAGAAAATGCAATCTATCTTGCTCTTTTAACTACCCAAGGATAGCATACGCATTAGCCTTAACGCAAACACATACAACATCAATTTCTCAACCTAGGATTATGAATGCAGATCAAAATTTTCATCTCCCTCAAACACTATTCGTCTAACACCAATGACAGTAGAGAGAACAAATTTCAATCGTGGCAGTGCAGGTAAGGCTTTTCTAGCAGAGGCACTGAAAATCCTGTTATGCACATCAGATATAAACAGAAGCATAAGTTCTATCACCAAAGAAAAATTCCAAGCCCTAGCCATATCCAGGAAATTTTAAGAAGCAACTTGTGGTCTTAATAAACGAGAAACTCAGTACCAGTGTTTAGAATAAAAGTAGAGCAGATTAAAAACAGACATTAAGTTTAAGGTGATGCATATCTGCATTTTAGAACTATCTCCAAGGAACTACCCTTAATCTTTAGCTCAAAACTTTGGTCTATCAATGGCCTACATTCATCTCTCTGCTCACCAAATTTGTTGGGGAGCTCCTGAGCACCACCATCCTTCATTGCGAAGATGCACTTAGAAACCAAAGAAGCCAAGTTCACTCGCTCTTTCCTTCTCAAATGTCTCAAAATACTGATATATAATTGTGACTGCAAGAAGGATTCCTGTGCCAGAACCGATTGCACCCATGAAATCTGCCAACACTGTCAGTGCACCAATGCACATCCCTCCAAAAGCTGCGGCTGTTGGTATGTAGCGATTCAACTCTTTCTGTAAGTTGGATTCCCTATGCCCGGGCATAACCATTTGTTGTTCCTGCACAATAAAAGTATGCCCATGATATGGTATGTTCATAGCTCACTTTACAAAGTAAAGTGAAACTTGAGTATACAAATTTAGGGATGATAGGAGGAGACAAACTAATACCATAATGAGAAACTAATGCTTACCGCATGAGATAAAAAACTTTTCAAATAAGAGACACAAATATATAAATGTAAGAAAAATGATGGCAAGTTTGAAGCCATGAAACAAAACTCAAAACAACAATACCCAATAGACTGCTGAAAGTCTCCCCTTTTTATTATGAAATGTGACGGTAAAAAGGAAGAGCAGAAGAGCAGCACTTTACATGGTTTTAAAACCCTATCTTCAGATGAAAAGATATTATGGACAGTATAAGGCCAACAACCCAAATAATGCAGCAGCAAAAACACTGATAATTAGTTGAAGAATAAACAAGTCAATCCTAAGCAAAAGCAACAGCATGAAGAAGCATTTTCACAACAAGCTGAAGATGTGCTATAAGATCTGTTATGAAAAAAAAATGCCCACCAACAACATTGAAATTTCTTCAAAACACAAAACGGAAAATGAATGAATAATGAGGTTGTTTACCTTGAGCTGCTTGGCCACGTCTTTGGCAGAGGAGCCAGAAACTTCAATCCAAGTTTTTGAGAAAAGAGCACATGCTGACAACATAAATACTAGATAGAAAAGTGCATGGAATGGATTTGCAGCCATATCAGCCAAACTGCAATGAAACAAAGAAAACTGTTAAAAAAATCTTCCCACAGAGAGATGTATCTGAAGTTAGAAGCAAATTATCACGAAAAGATGCAGTTAAATAGACCAAAATAATGGATCTGAGTACACATGTAAGCACTGGCTTGCTGACTTAACGGCGCAATTCAGTGCATGTAAGAGAGGGATATACAGAGGTAGCAGCTTTAGAACTGAAATTAACATAATCACCTTGATGGTGCAGTAATATAATATGCAAGGCCACCAACAGGAGCTGACTGACCACCATATTCTGATTCCTTCCATTTACCCAAAAGATCCACAAAGAAATTTCCACTATATTTCCTGTGCAATAACTGGAGAGAATAAAGGGGTTAGTAAACTAGCAGATCAATCCAACTTCAACCTCCAAATATGAACCCAGTACCTGGGAGATGAAGTAGAGGTTAGATACAAGAGCTGATTGCAGAATAATGGGCATGTTGGAAGTGTAGAAAAGCTTGATAGGATATGAACCCTGCTGTCCACGAGCATTTTTTGACCTCACAGGCAACACAACACGGAATCCTTGGAAGTAGATAACAATGAGGAAGATCAAGACTGTAGCAAGCAGATTTGTCACATTTGGAAGATTTTGCCGATAAAATGCCTCACGAAGAGCGCGGACCTTGTCTGTTCGAGTTATCAGCAAATGGAACAAAGCAATAACAGCACCTTCAAATTCAGCACCTCGTCCGCTGTTAATGGTGGTTGGACTAAATGCCTTCCAAATAATGTTTTCACTGAAAAGCAAACATAAAATGTTCAATAAACCCAAAATATGACGTTACCTACTACTATTTAACGCAAACAAAAACTTGTAGAACTCAACAAGTTAAAAGAAATCTTCTGTTAGACAAAGACAGAAGAATAGCTCACCAGATGTTGGTTGCTATGAAAAGGGAAATTCCAGAGCCCAAGCCATATCCTTTCTGAAGCAGCTCATCCAAACAGATAACGATGATCCCAGCAAAGAAAAGCTGCACAATGATAAGTATGGCATTGCCTACTCCAAGTTGGCTAACACTCCCATACATGCCAGAGAGCACATATGCAACTGCTTCACCAACAGCTATCAGGATACCTAACAACTTCTGAGCACCATTTCTGGAAAAAAAGGGAATAATCACCGGATTATAAATGGCAAAAGATGCCAAAGGAAATGGAAACCGCATGAAGGCAGAAACGCATCCCAATTCCAGGCAATTATAGCTTCCAAAATCAATAAACGCATCTCAACCTAATATTCATCAGCTAGATGGATCTACATCATCCACTAGGCTTAACTTTTACAAAAGATATATGGTCTACTTACAACAGAGCACGGTCTTCGCGTACGTTATTATCCACTTCAATGATCTTTGACCCAGCAAGAAGTTGCATGACCAAGCCAGACGTCACAATAGGTGTGATACCAAGCTCCATGACAGTACCCCGATTGGACGCAAGAATGACTCGCATCCAATAAAAGGGATCTGCTCCGGTCGTCGAATGAATCCCATACAGCGGCAGTTGACTGCACACCAAGAAGATGAAAAGAGATATCACAGTATATATGACCTTCTCGCGAAACGGAACTTTCCTATCGGCACTCTGAACTTCTGGAAGAATCGCCAGAAAAGGCCTAACAAGGTGAAGAACCCTAAACCCACCTCCCATTTTACTTACGCGCTCCTTACCAAATCCAATTCAACCTGCAAGCAGAACACCCATCCATCATACACACAACTAAACGACTCACATGAATGCATCAATCTAAGATATTGAATCGAATTTAGCATGCAAAGTATCCGATCCAAGGAAAGAGATTAGATCAGGTAAAACAAAGATCTCATCGACAAAACTAACCGTAAGCCAAATCTAGTTTCAATTCAAAATAACAAATCGAGAGAGAACTGACCTTGCGGGGCGAAGACTACGAAGAGATCCGAGAAGAGCAAAGTCAGATCTAATCAAATGGAGGACAAAGACCACGCGTCCTACCTAGGGTATAAAATGAGCTTTTAGAATTTAGAGATTGCTTTTATATATATATATATATATAAGCTTTTTCAATTTTGATTTGGTAGGAATTCAAACTCTTCACACTTAACAACTTCCTATTTATTCTAAAATTTTAGCTTTAAAATACTTAAAGCTATGTGTGTATATGTATATATATATATACACACTAAAATATTTTTGTTCAATTTTTAAAATTTAAAAATAAATTTTATTTATTATAATATTTTTAATATAATTAAAAATCTCTATTGATCCTTTAGTTTACTGAATTGTGCAATTTTCAGTTCAATTTATTTTAATAACTCTTGTCAATTTATTAATTAATTGATTAATTTTTATAAATTAATATATTTTTATAAACTAAAATAATTCAATTAATTTTTATTTAACAATCTTTTTCGATTAAACTTAAATTTTTAAATGAATTAATATTTGTCATATTTTTTAAAGTACTTTTATTCAAT
>JANTNU010000234.1:1944359-1955234 GCA_024752395.1 Erythroxylum havanense
TTTAAAGTACTTTTATTCAATTTATTAATTATTTTAATAATGTGAAATTTATCTCTTAGTGTGCTCATGTAAAAAAGATAAAGATGAACTTCCTGCATTTTAATTAAATAATTTTAAATTTTAAATAAATTTATTTATTATAATATTTTTAAAATGATTAAAAATCTCAACTAATCAATTTAACCATAAAAATTTTGAATTATATAATTTTCAATTCGATTTACTTTAATAACTTTTATCAATTTATTAATTACTCGATTAATTTTTATAAATTAATATTTTTACAAACTAAAATAAATCGATTAATTTTTATTTAATAATATTTATTTCAGTTAAACTTAATTTTTTAATTTTAGATGAATTAATATTAGTCAAATCTTTTAAACTTCTAGTTTTATCGGTATAATTTATAATCCGGTTTTTAAATCATCAACTTTAATATTAAAAGATTTTATATTATAACCTCGTTTTTTTGGTGAATACATATAATCAAAATTTTGTTAAATTAAAATTACTATTTCACCCCAAACTACTAAATTTTGTCAAGATCTTCACTAATATATTTAAAAGATCTTGTTTTGTTTTTAAATGTATAAGTATCTAAATAAAAAAGATCATAACGACTAATATATAGTACAAGATAATGTTTTTGTGACTGAACAAAAAAAAAAAGGAATTTATATCCTTTATCTCATAAAAATTACTTATATATTGGTTTCAGTACAGCCCGCTTCGTAGAAGATCATTGCCCCGACTCAACATACCAAAATTTAATACAAGTTGGAGGAGTTCTTTATCAAAGAAATTAATAATTTAAGACACTTTTAAGAAATATACTGTATTAAAAACGTTTTTTATTTAACCTTTTTTATTTCAATTGTTATATTTTTAAATGAGTTATATATTTTAAAAATTTAACAAACTTCTTTAAATTTTCCACTCTAAGTTATGTTTAACTAAGAATTTATTAATAAAGTACAATATAATATTATTCCATCATTTAAAAGAGAATTTGTAATAAAATAAAATAGAATATAATAAAAAGAAAATTTTTATATTATATCTGATTACATTGTAATAAAAATAAAAAACTTCATATTTGAAAGTTTAGAATGAAATATAAAATAATAAATAATTTTATATTATATTACATTGTAATCCACTAATTCAAACAATATTTTATTATATTACATCTGTTCCATCCTCAAAAATAATAATTTAATACTACATTCATTTACTATTACCATTATATTTTATTTATTCTAAATAGCGAACTTCTCTAAATCTTTCACTCTTTAAAGTTATGTTTGGCAGAAAATTTATTAATAAAATAAAATTTAATAATTCTGTCATAATAGATAAAAGAAAAAGAGTTTACATTACATCTCATTATATCATAAACAGTAAAAATAAAAAAATCTCTTTAGAATAAAATAATAAATAATAAATAATTTTATGCAATATTACATTATAAACTATTAATTCAAACAACATTTTACTATATTATATTTTGAAATAATAATTTTTAACATTATATCCCTTTCTATTCATCTTGATTATAAACCATTATATTTTATTTATTTAATTAAAAACCTTCCATCCAATCAACCTAAATCACATTTTGCAAAGATATATATTTTACCATTTCATAATTTTACAGGAAAACAATAAATAAAAAATAACTTTTTTTAAAAAAATCAATTTAATATTAAACTTTTTAGAATTTACAATTCAATTTAGTAAAAATACACCTATTATACCCCTGATTAACAATCAGGAGCTAAATTGTTCTACTTGGACTGAGTTCAAGAAAGGACTAGGTCAACCAACCCCAACGATTCAAATCGATTCGGTCAAAATAACAAAACATAATTTTTATTTTACCCCTGATTAACAATCAGGAGCCACATTGTTCAAATTGGTCTCAAGTTCAAGAAAGCACTAGGTCAACCAAACCCCAACGATTCAAATCGATTCGGTCAAAATAGCAAAACATCACTTTACTAGAAGCGCGATCAACCAATCGAGTTAAGCCCGAGCCGAACAGCACAAACTCTCTCAAACCTCAGGTCAGGCCTGTGTTGTGCAAGAATGTCCCCAAGACAAGACAACCGTAATCACTCATCGACACAGGAAAGCCCACAAGCCCCACATATAATAACCCGTAATTTATCATTATCTTACCTTAAATGTGGACCAAAACAAGAGCTAAAAAAGCAATTAAATTAAACCATAAACAGCCAATCCAAAATACTCTTCTACTACAACTCCACAAATATAATTTCAAGTAAGCTTAAAAGGAAAATGCTGCCAAGTTCAAAGCTAAAAGCATCATACATTACCTCCTCATCCCCCCCACAAAAAAAAAAAAAAAAAACATAATCTTCTCATCTAAAGAAACAGAGTAACCCAACAACTCAGAAAGCACTAGTAGTAGAGATGGTAGCAACCATGAGCCCTACAACTAGAGAGACTGAGATGGCTAACCCACTGGACCCTGACTTTGGAGCTGGAGCCGGTGCCACGGTGCTGACATCACTACTTGCACTGGGGCCACCGGCCGGTAACATGGGGGCCGCACCTGTCACACCAATTTCCCAAAATTTACACTTTAAACCCAAATAAAATTACAAAAATAAAAAAAAGGGTAACGCGTTTAAGAGCCATAATTCACCAACAAATGATATTGTTGAAGATAGGTGTAAACTTTAAATGCCAACCTGTAGAGAGGGAGAGACTCTCAAGACAAACTCTACCTACGTATATTCTAATACCAATCTTCACGTCTAATTAAAAAGAAACTAAAACAAAAACAGCTGCTTTATGTTTCTATTACTTCAACTTTCAACAATTTAGAATGATTTATTTCAATGCAACTAATATGATGCTAGTAAACAAGGTACTATTTTGTTTAAATGGTGGTTAGAACCCCTAGAACCCTATTCGCATTTTGATTCGCACATTCTAAAGATTTAGAGGTGTTGCGGTGTTGTTAGATCCTGCTTTCTATCACATTTGATTAGGGTCATGATGGAACGGTCAGTGCCGATCCTTTAAGGTCCGAGCACCCAACAACAATATTTAGATTTGCTTCAATTCGGTCAATCAAACCCATTAATTTTGGATCAAGCCTGACTAAACCTGAAAAGAATTTCAAATATGAATCCAAACAAACATAAGGAGAATTTGGGGTAAAGCCAGATCAAACCTGAAATTTTTTTTAATCTGTATCTAAATTAAATCAAACTTGATCTTTAGGTCAAAAAAAAATTCTGATCAAATTTGAACTAATTTATTGTAATCAATGGAAAATTTAAAAGACATTGTCAAAACTCAAATCTGAACCGAATCCGAATTAATTTGCATGCTTAATTTTGACTCAAACTTCTAACATTAAGGGGAGCGACTATGAATAAGAGACTTTCAAAACTTCAGAGATTTCAGAGAGACGCGACGAACTAATTAAACCATCCATAAGGGGCAAGGTATCATATGCTATTAACAAATTAAAGGAACGAAACAAACGGTTCGTGTCAAACAACATGTAAACAAACGGAGAGGAGATCTGACGTACCAGGTGAACCAGAAGGAGACAGACTCACTGCAAATAAAGAAAGAGAAAATAAAACAAATCAACATTCCTTTTCAATTTAAAAAAAAAAACCGTAAAAAACGGTTATCAGAAAGAGAAAAGTGAGATTTTCAGAAGATTCTCAAAAAGGAGGGATTTGAGATAGAGGCATACATCCACACTTAGAAGCAGGAGGCGCGTGGAGTTTGCAGGCAGCAGGGAGAGTCAGAGCTTTACTGACATTCAACGCAACACCAAACTGCGCACTATTTTTGAACGCCTCACACAGACACTCCGCATCAGTGTCAAGCACAGTCTTCAACCCAGAGCAGCAAGTCTTCTCCGGCTTTGTAGTCGTGCTTCCGTTCATCACATACGTCAAACAGTCAGCCATGCTCAACACCAGATTCGTACATTCCACCCCCGGCGCCGGCGCCGCCGCGTGATGGTGACCCGCAGCTTCCGCAGCCACCCACACAGAGAACAGCAAAACGACGACGCTCGAACCCAACGCCATTGTTGTTCCGATACTGGTAGTAGGTGCTATGGTGAGGTAACAGAGAAATGGAAGCTGTGCCTTGTGAGTGTGAATCGCTAATGGGTGTTGTGTTGTGTAGTGGAGTGGTGGGGCTAGATAAATAAGGGAGCGAGAGAGCACAGCAGTGGGTGAGGTTTAGACAGAGAAAAAGCCTAAAAGGACGTGTGCCCTTAGAGAGATAAAGGGTATATGATTGACCATGTGAGCCGGCGAAGCCAGAGTGAGAGCAGGGCACGATAGTCGGTGCAATGAGTAAAGGTGGGACACGTGGCGTGCATCACTGGTTAGGGGCGTTTCGTTTCGTGTGATATGCAATTCGAATAATTTTTTTTACTTTTACTTTTTTTTTCTCTTTTATTCGTTTTTAATATATTAAGTAATGATATAAGGAACAGGAAGAGTGTAGAAATTACTAGTTTTGGTAGTTTCGGTTACGAACCAATAGAAAAAAGCCACATTAACATTATGCCTTTCTTGAAAGCAATGATAAAACCGTTTAATTTGAAATTTAAAATCCTTCAAATTAATTAAATTAAATTTAAATTTAAACTAAATTTATTATTAAAATATTATTTAATTTAATCAATTTTTAATTATTTAAATTTCATTAGATCTACTAAAAATAAATTTAAAAAACGGAAGATTCGAATTTACCATTCTTTAGATACGCAATGAGTAAATCTCTAGATTGATGTAATAATCAGTAAATCGTGCTAACTAGATATTTCACATTAGGCAAGTCCAATATGACAAACTCGATTTCAAATCCTCATCCCTCCACAAAATAATTTCTAAGTTTAATGAAATGGCTAAAGAAGTTAATGACTTCATTTTAAGATTAGCCTAACAAAACATATGGAATTAATTACTATCTACACAGGGTAATATAAAAAATGTATCACATTCCTCATTTGGGAATACTAAAATACAAAAGTCATTTGACTTCATCAATAACCTAATTTTGGAAAATATGTTGGTTGCATTGTTTTTGGATTTAAAAAAAGGATAAGTACAAGCAGGACACATTTAATGATTTAATGATTCTTCTAATAAAGTCAGATTTAAAAATTAATTACATTTAATGTTCAAAATTTTAATTTTATTTAATTATATCACCAACTTTTTATGGTAATAAAATGTTTAAATTTTTATTTTTTAATTATAGCCCGACATTAATGCATACGTTAATTTTACTGACTAGGCTTATCAAGTATTCCAAAAATCCTAAATATTAATACACGTCAGCTAAAATTAACACAACAAATAAAGATTAATGAAGCGATGTCATTGTTAAAATTAAAATCTCTAAATCAATTTACGCTACCTCAATAATTTTTTCCTGTTTGTTATTCTATTAAATGACTGTTTCACTACAATAGCTTAGACTATTATGTAAAGCCAACTTAATTGGTCTTATATATTTACTAATACACCCCCTCAAATGAAAACTCATTGAGCTTGAAATTTGCACATGTTTACTTTATCTTGTGCTAAAAAATAAGCGTAAGATTTGATCTCAAACCACTTTGTTACAAAGACTCTGATATCATGTTAAATGATCGTTTTACCACGATAGCTTAAGATGTTATGTGAGACCAACTTAATTGGTTTTATATATTTACTAATAATTTCGACATCCTAAACTACTCTTACATCGCAACGTACTGCACCAATAATCTCTTCATTTTCAATTCATTCTCTCGATGCTCCTCAATATGAGAATATTAGAGCTGTATAATCTAAAAATCGAGAGGTGAAGACATAAAGAGAACAAATCGAAAATGACGGAAAAAATGTAAATCAAAACGTGAGGTTGTTTGCCAAGAATTGAAAAAAATTAAAAAGTTTGAGTATTTTATTGTCAATTTTTAAATTTCGAACTATAAATTAAAAAAAAACTTAAGTATTTTATTATCATTTTACAAAGCTCATATTATAATTATAAAATTGAGCAAAATTTGAGATTTTTTATTTAATTTTAAATTTAATTACAATATAATATGTAGATAGAGGTTTGATGGTTGAGAGCGGAGCTTGACTTTGATTAGGTCCCAGGTTCGATTCCATGCTAGCCCCTCTTATAAGAGCCTGGGGCAGCCGGAGTTTTACCTGTAGATGGAGAACTAGTTGGGCCCTCAATGATGAGGTGCGCTCGCTTGGCCCGCCTGTGAGGTGGTGCGCCAATTGAGCCCTCAGAGAAGTGTATCCGCTTGACCCGCCTACGATGTTTCCTCGAATAAAAAAAAAAAACAACAATAACAACCAAGTAAAAATATTACTAAACTTGGAGTCTGGAGAAGTTATAGTATATACAACCTTATTTCTAATTCAACCTTTTAAATATGAAATATCTTTTTTAACTTCATTTTTAAAACAGGCAGCTAATTCAACCACGCAATTTGCTACATAACAAAGGAAACACCAGAAGAAGGTCGTCCCTTTCCCGAATGATGAGACCCGAGACTATCAGAACTGAGAAGTGGAAAATAGACAAATACTACAGCGCACTCACATTTTGTGCTAGTTTGCCTTCTTATTCCCTTTGAATTGCTCATAGTGCAACCAAAAGAAAACATGTAATCCCACTAAAGGACAATCTAGTCACACTGAAACCAGTTTGTCAAAGCTTAGTACTAATATAAATGCAAAGTGGAGAATGTCTTTTTCATCAACTTTAAGTTTAAAATTTATGAGATTTAAAGAATATTATACTTGGTTGTGGCTTGGTTGGCTACACATATTCAGAAGAGTTCTCGAGTTGGATCTATATTAAATATACCCATAGAAAGGGGCGAAGAGCCTTAATTGTGACTGAGTCCCGGATCGGATTAGTCGGCCTAGTGAATTCAGATACTTCCACTAAATACACCCTCAAGAAATAGTGAAAAGTCTTAATTATGACTAAGTCTTGAACCGGATTAGTTGATCCAAAAAAAGAATATTATGTCAGAGTCAGGTGTTAATTGAAACTTTAACAAGATAATTAAATTAATATTTTAAAAATCAGACTATAAATCAAAATAAATAAATTTGAAGAATACAAAATATAATTGAAAAATATTTTGACTATCAATAAATTAAAATTAAAATTTAAAAATATTAAATAAAAAATTTTAGTTTATTTTGATTTATAAAAATTATTGAACCGATTATTCAATAAATTATTCATTTTTAACTGTAAAAATTATTTAAATAAATCGAAAAAAAAAATTGAACAAAAAATTGATCGGTTCAAAATTTTTATGACTGAACTGATCAATCGATTCTATTTTTCAATTATCAAGTAATTTTTTAATTTTAATTATTATATTTTGAAAATTATCATTTACCTATTTATGATATTATTTAGTTATAAATTAAAATGTTACGTCTTGTAATTTTAAAAAATTTACATTAAAGTTACATTAAAGGTTCATGAATGTTTATTAAAAATAACCAAGAAAAGAGAGAAATGAGGAGAGTGGCTTTTAAATTTGAAAACTTAAGGAAATAAATTAAATATGTAATTAGAGTGTTATATTGTGTAATTTTAAGAGTTTCAATAAAAAAACTAAGGATTTTTTAATGTTTATTAAAAACACCAATAACAAAAAAAAGAGACGGAAAGAAATGACGAAAGTGACCTTTAAATTTGAAAAGATACAATAACAACAACTCAATAAAAAATTCGTTAATGATAGTCGAATTTGAAGAAGTTTATAGATACGCAACTCTAATTAGTAGAAAAATTGCTTTCAATTTGCCCGTAAAAATATGGGAACGAATCTTCTGTTTTCCACAATTTTATTCCTCTTGTTTCTGTCTCATTTCAGTTATTCATTTTTTTGGGTGAATTGATAGATTTTTATAGAACATAATAAAAATAGAGTAATAAAAACAGGTGATCTGAACTTTATAAATACAAGTAGAGTGTTATTTGAAAAGGTAAAGCATTTAATTAAAATATATAATTAGAGTGTTATATTGCGTAATTTTAAGAGTTTAAGTTTAAAAAATGCCTACAAAAAGTAAGGAATCTTGAATATTTATTTAAAAAAATTTAAAACAAGAGAGAGAGAAATTGACGAGAGTCAAGAGTGGGCTTTAAATTTGAAAAGGGCAACGAGGAACTTGAAAGCTTTTAATTGTAAACGACAATCATCAACTACGATTAAGATATGAAAAGGGTTCTAAAGTTTTCAAAAGTGAGCCTTTGAAGGCATGTGTTTAGGGAAACAAAGAGTCCATACTGCATAGGGTGTGGACCTAATCAATTAGTCAAAATGTGACGAAGCTTGATTGTTGGAGGAGTGGGGTCCGATTAGTCATGTGAAATTAGGGCTTTGATTTTGTTGATTAGGTTTCCCTTTTTTGAGTGTAATAATGAGAGCATGCAATCTCATCATTGTTACTGTGCATGCCTTGTTTCATAACACATCAAATCTTCTATTACAACAATCTTTTATTAAATCTAAACTATATAATAAGAATAGGAAATCTAATTCCATTCATAGGAAAGCTTTGCCACACTTGGATATAACATTTTTTTTCCACTCCATCTAGTTTAGGCTTGACGGTTGACGTTGAAGCTTAGTTCGGTTTGAAGTCAATCGACTAAATTTAATTTGATTGAATTTCAAACTAAGCTTTGGGTTGTTTTCTTCTATAAAATCGGACCTCGAATATAGTTTGGGCAAGGGTTACCAAAGCTCGGCTCGATAACTATTTTAAAAATAATATTAAAACTTTAAAAAATAATGATGATCAATATTTTTAATTTAAAAGGTATTTAAATATCAAGTTAAGATAAGTTAAGTTGGGCTTCTGGTTGTTCAAATCTTTCCAGACTTGAGCTTGAGCTCGGCTGCTTAGGACTCGATTTGGCCTTAGGTCAAGCCCGTGCTTAAGAAGAAGATGTTGGACTTTTGAGCTCGGGTTCTACTATTTTGGACTCGAGCGTGCCTTGGACCAAGCCTATGCCCCAGTAGAAACCATTGTCACCCATAATATGATTATATTTAAAATCAAAGAATTTGAGTTGAGTAGACTAAATTTTGAATTAAATTTGAACTTTTTAAAAATTT
Source organism: Erythroxylum havanense (assembly GCA_024752395.1). Taxonomy (NCBI): domain Eukaryota; kingdom Viridiplantae; phylum Streptophyta; class Magnoliopsida; order Malpighiales; family Erythroxylaceae; genus Erythroxylum; species Erythroxylum havanense. The sequence goes on from JANTNU010000234.1 coordinate 1,953,532, forward strand.
TATACTTTATAATAACATTATTTTTTAATTTTAAATTAAAAAATTAATTAGACTTCACCCTATTAGATTGGACACATGAGTGAATTGTTTAAATGGCATAGTTTAAAAGTATTTTAAAATATTAATATTAATATTTTTATTGTTTATATTTTATAAATTAAAGAAGCGGTTGTTTACATAATAACCCCTTTTTTCCCTCGTAATTAACTTTACCTTGGAAAAAAAAATCAGGTACGTTGTCTTAATGAATATGTCTTTTTCTAAGTAAAATTTATAAAAGGACATACAATTATCTTAAATTTTTTAATAGTTTTAATGTATTAAATAATAAATTCATACGTGACAAAAATACAATATATGATTACGGATGTCAAAAAGGGTCAACCTAGTCAGGCTGAATTTAGGTCCGGATTGATCAGGTCAGGCCAAAGTCACAATTCGGCTCATTATTTAAAAAACGATATCATTTTTTACGTTATTATTAATATATATATATATGTGGTAGGCTAGGTTGAATGTCAAGTGCCGTTGACATTTTTACGTGTAATAGTTGTCTAACAAAAAAATTAATCTAAAGTGATTCTCCATATTATTTACATTAACAAAAGTTTAATTTCTAATTATTTTTGTTAAAGATGAAGTATTTTTACCTATAATTAAAAAATCGAACTGACTCCAACAATTTGACACTCAAAATTTTAAATTTATCATTTTTTGGTTTAAATTTCAAATTATCAATTCCTTTGTTATAAAAAATGAATCAGTTTATTAATTAATCAATTGATTTTTATAAATTAAATAAACTAATTATTTTTATTTGACATTTTATTTTTAATTAAACTTAAAATAAGATAATATTTTTAATTATATTTCAAATTCTTAAATTTTAATTAAACAGTTAAACCTTTTAAATTTTATTTATTTAATTTTAAATTATCAGATAATATAAAATAATATTATTTTCGTATAAACAAAAAGACGCGTGTATAAGAAAGCCTTCTTTCGGGGGCCAGATCCTCTGGCCCCTTACTCTGGACCTATTCTGGTCCAGAGTAATCTGATCCATCCATTTAAGTGGGACCCACTTAAATGGATGGCTCAGATTACTCTGGGGTCAGAATAGGGCCAAAGGAAGGGGACAGAGGATCCCCTCCCCTTCTTTCGGCTGCTTGGCTGGCGTGATGGGATTGTGTTATCCTCCAGTTGTTTGTGATGATGAAAACAAACATCTTTATTATGAGGCGGATCCACCAAATTATACTTTTTTAGTTTTATTCCATTCCTTTTCACATGAGATACGTCACAGCTGGACTAGAAAGGGATTGACAACACAACCGCTTTCAATACTTTGCTTTTTCCAATTTCTATGTTAGTTTTGAGACTATTTTAGCCTTAAAGTTTTATTGAGTCATGAAAATTTCTTTTTTATTTATTGACATTTTTTATTGATGTAACACAATAATTAAATAACTCGTTCAATTCGGAGATTCAATGTTATATAATTTTTCAATTCCGTTTTTTACATTGAGATCAGATATTATGTAACATCCTGTTACTAATGAGATGTGTACAGTTTATTGCATTCGTATTTGGCATATGCATGTATTGTCTAATTGGTATTACATTGGTATTTGTACGTACTTGCATATATGACATATTCCGATTAGATTTGGATAGCTTGGATTTGGAAATTGATTAGGTTA
>JANTNU010000234.1:1955244-1966772 GCA_024752395.1 Erythroxylum havanense
TATCATAATCTCCATTATGATGGCAAGTATATAAATTTAATCAAGGACTTATCATATTAGAATAATAAACAATAAACGTAATATTATAATAAAATCATTTGCCATGTTATTAATCAAAATTAATAATCACGAAACTAAATTGTTCAATCTATTACATAACGATTGGGTCATGGGCATAATTCCAACACTCCCTAGACGACAATTGACTGTTTTGCAAATTTAAAAAAAATTAAGAGATTATTTTGCAAATTTAAAAAATTATTCGAAACGGTACTCAATATTGACCGATATTAGTATAGTATTGTACCAGAACCTAATCAGACACCAAATTCGATCGGTATTTGCAACATTGATTGGGTTACAGTTTACTTTAATAACTCTTATTTTAAAAATTAATCAATTTATTAATTAATCGGTCATTTTTTAAAATTAATAAATTTTATGTCAAAGTAAATATATTATTTTTCATTTAATAATCTTTTTGATTAATTTTAAATATTTTATAGGTGACAATAATCTCTTTTAATCATATATTAAATTCTTTAATTTTATTTAATCTTTAGCCAATTTCTGACAGTTTAATACCAGTTAAATTTTTAAACCTTAATCTTCTTATGTTACTGTTTTAACCTTTAGTTTGGGTTTTAAAACATTAATATAACATGACTCTTATGCTTTTTTTTTTTCCCGGTTAAAACACAATTTATCATATAATTATTAAAATAAGAGATATGAATTGTTGTGACATTTTATGAAATATTAGTCTAAATCTATTGTTTTATGAATAATTTTGTATTAAACTTTCATTTGTATAATCTTATATCAATCAAAAACGCCTTTCAACTTGATCATAGGCCTTGATTCACCCTCCATGGTTGAACCTTGCAAGGTAAAATCAAAGAAATTGTTGAATAATTGAAATAACTTGTTAAAATTATTACATTTGTGCATGTAATTTAAAAAATTTATTTAAAAAGAGAAGAAATTGATAAAAAAATGTATCGTCTCACCGAGAATCTTTTTTAAGAAATTTAAAAATTTCATTAATGGTCAAAATTACAAGTGGAGACTTGAAAACAACTTAGGCAACAACGCATAACTCAACTCATCAGAAGATCAATACTATTGCGTTTTATCTCAAGACAAACTAACACAATACGACGTTGTTGGAATATGCCTACCTTGACAATTAGGGTAAAACCACCTACGTCTTTCTCGCGTCTTCGAGAATTTTCTCCAATTCTGACGGACGATTTGATTTGATTGTCTCTGGTGCTAAGGAGAGGATCCGGAGGTGGTGAGAACTCCGACGGTCGACAAAATCTTCGATCGGTTTTCAAAGGATTCTTTTTCACAGGTAATCGGCTTCTTAATGATTAGGATTTCTTCTGAGAACATTTTTGTAGCTTCCAGGTGTTTCAGTGTCTCTTCAAAAAACTTGCCGGTTGATCCTTACAAACTTTTTTTTAATTAATCACTTTTTTCAATTTAAAATATAATTAAAACATAAATTGTTACAAATTATATTTATTATTTTATAAATATAATTTAGAAAACTTAAAAAAGGAGAAAGAATGAATAATGACCACAATCTTGCTAGAGAATATAAAGGTTACATGGTCAATTTCGGCGTGGAGATGTGGATGGACCCCACCAAATCCCCATTGGTCACTTAGATTTCGTCTTTTGATTTCATTATCCAACATGGCTTCTTGTAACGATCGTTAAGACCATCCAATTGAATTGGAGCAAAGACCATCACTCCATCTTTGTGATCTTGTTAAGCATTAGCCATGGCTGTGACATCTGGTGCTTTGTTAAACGGATTGGGATCATCCTTCCTGTGTGGAGGACATAAAAGCAAATCCCTCCTGGGTATTGGAGCAAATAGAGATGAAAACAGTGCCGCCGGTACTAAGAAGATGGTGGTGGTTGCTGCCGCTGCTACGCCAAAAAAATCTTGGATTCCCGCTGTTAAGGGCGGTGGCAATTTCCTTGATCCTGAGTGGCTCGATGGCTCGTAAGTTAGTTAGTTTTAAGTTCCTCCTCCTCTAGTACTTTTTCACTATACTATTGATCTGACACAGAGATTTCGTTGGACACATAGGCTTCCAGGTGACTATGGTTTTGACCCATTAGGCCTAGGGAGAGACCCGGCGTTCCTGAAATGGTATAGGGAGGCGGAGCTCATACATGGTCGGTGGGCAATGGCTGCGGTGGTTGGTATCTTCGTGGGACAAGCATGGAGTGGCATACCATGGTTCCAGGCTGGTGCAGACCCAGGTGCAATTGCGCCATTCTCATTCGGCTCTCTCTTGGGCACACAACTCATTCTCATGGGATGGGTTGAGAGCAAGAGGTGGGTTGATTTCTTCGACCCAGATTCGCAATCGGTCGAGTGGGCAACGCCGTGGTCTCGAACTGCGGAGAACTTTGCAAACGCCACTGGCGAGCAGGGCTATCCCGGTGGCAAGTTCTTTGACCCCTTAGGATTTGCAGGGACTCTCAAGGATGGTGTGTACATTCCTGATGTGGAGAAGCTTGAGAGACTTAAAGTTGCGGAGATTAAGCATGCTAGGCTTGCCATGCTCGCTATGTTGATCTTTTACTTTGAGGCTGGCCAAGGCAAAACTCCTCTTGCTGCTCTTGGATTGTAAATGTAGATGATCGAGCTAATCACTTCCCTCCAACATAACTCGTTTTGTTTTTGTCTTGAAGGATTAAGAGTAATGATAGATCAATCAGAAGTAATTATGTTATTATCTTGATATTGAAAAAAACAAGTTTGCCAACATCTTTAAATCAGAACAATGAGTTCAGTGACATGAAAAAGAGAGGCTTCAATGGAGATGGAAGAACAATGGAAAAACAGAGTTACTAACTTATTAACTGCCAGTAGCCATCATAAACTCTCCTTCGCAAACTACTTCCCCTCCAACATAAGCTTTCCCTTCCATCTTAGCAATTCCGAATCGCTTCTGCAACTTGATGAGTGTCATTCTCATAACTAAGGTGTCTCCTGCAATCACTGGTTTCCTGAATCTGACTTTGTCAATCCCGGCAAAGAAGAAATTATCCCGAGAGCCTCCGACTTCCGGTTGCAAGATGACTAAACCACCAACTTGTGCCATTGCCTTGTTTTGAATCATAACCAATGCAAGTAAGTGCTTAAACAACTGAAATGGAAAGCATTTAACTTATGCAAGAAGATGTTAACGTATGAATCCATACGAGCGAGCTTGCCTTATTTGATGAGAACAATGAAGAATATGAGAGATTTCAAAGCAAATTGTCAACAATCTGCAACCATTATCTCCAAATAGAGAGTCATCTGTCAGTCCCTAAATAAAACCTATGGAAACTCATCACATTCACATCGAATATGTTAATGGAATTCACAAGGAATAGTCGTTAGCAGTTAGATTACCGAAACTTCTAAAAATCCGTTTCACATCTAATTTACTGACATTAACTATGGGAAAAGCAACTAAAACGATTCCATACAAACAACAAAACCATTAAAAAAAAAAAAAGTAGCACTAAGTTTGCATCTGCGCAACATTGAAGGGTTTTAAGAGGGCCCAGGAAAAAATTGGACCGGTATCAAATAGGCCCGTATACAATCAGAATACAAATCTCTATTCATTGAACTTCGCCAAACCTAACTCTGATACCAGTGAAGAGTTTTGAGAGAACCCGGGGAGAAATTAAACTGGATCCAAGTGAGCCCATATCTAATCAAGACATCATATCTTAATCCAAAACCTTAAGACTATATGAGTCCTATCTTTATATATAGCTCAATTCATCTTTATGTTTCTTTTCGACGTGGGATTACTGCACTTATGAATTTCCAACAAACATTATATCCATCCTTGGACTTATCAAGTCTCGAAGACCATATTGATCCAACATCAGATTGGAAACTCAAATGCATTTATGTTTCTTTCAATGGGTGGTAAGGTCAGTTAGTTATGACTTAACCTATGTATCATTTACTTTGATGCACAAGAATCAAGCTGAAATGGGGTTTTCAATGGTACTTGTACGGTAAAAGTATTGTTATGGAATTATATCCTAGTTTTGCTATATTCCTGGCATGCGCCATGGTCGATCCCAAGCTTTTTGCAGTCATGACTGTAAAGAGCAGGGGTTTACACGAAACACTCATCAGCGTGAATCCATAATCAGCTCATGTCAAAGAATTAGTGACAAGCCTAGAATGTCTCATTTCAACAAAACAATACAAGCCAAGAGAGCAATACTCTTTTAATAGCAAATCAACTATAGATGCAATGGAAAAGGCCAACAAGAACTGCACTTGAAATTACCTCAACCATGAGAACACCAGGCATGATTGGCCTCTCAGGAAAATGACCGGGAAAGAAATTGTCATTTATAGTCACATTCTTAATGGCAACAGCTGAAACTCCGGGAGTGTGCTCAATCACTCGATCTACTAAGAGAAATGGAAACCTAAACAACAAAGTATCAAGAAAAGGAATCCCAACAGGAACGTTATCAGCAGTTTTAGGATTCAAACACTTTGACTAGAGTAAGTAGCAAATATCTGAGATTAAGTACTAACTCAAGCTATAAGACCCTCACCTATGAGGCAAAATCTCACGAATCTGGTTGATATCCATCACAGTAGGATAAGCCGCGTATCCTAAAAACCGCAAAACCCACAAATAAAATAAGATATAGTAGAATGTAAAATGGTAGAAATAGGCATTCAAATCACTTACTCAGCTCAATGGGTGTCTTCTTTTCACGTGGGTCTTTAGCAGAAGCAGCATCAAGAGAACACTGGGTAGTGAAAAAGTTGAAATTTTTATTGTTCTTCAAAAGGGTAGAAGCGAAATGAGGTCTCTGATTAGGAAGTGAAATGCGAGATGGAAGGAAAGCATCATTGCAGAAACCATGAGAGAGAGAAGAATAATAAGAAGAAGAAAGTAGAGTATTAGTAAAAGCTGTGCTTGCCATTAAAGGTGAGATCTTTACACGCCCAGGTCTATGCTACAACTCAGAGCTAAGGTGGCCGTAGTGGTGGTGGTGGTGGGTATTGTATTAATATTGACGATGCTGCTATGAGGTGTTGTTGGGGGCGACAATAACGAGATAAACACAACTCCATGTGTTAGGTTGGTTGGTCAGAAAATGGGACGGAGCCTCCAATCCAAATTCACCAATAGTCACTCAACTCAGTGGGAAGAAAAGGACTGTTCTTTGAATGGCGACTACCATAATTCGCGGAATTACTAGTGTTAGACGCTCTTGAGCTCGATTACAATGGACAAGCTTTCTCGTTTGTTTCGTCCCGTTTCTTATAAGATGTCATTCATGACGTTGAATAGGGATGGCAATAGGGTTTGATTAGGGATGAAAATGTACCTATTGGAATGGGTTCGCCCGATAGCTTTGTCCGAACTCGAGCCTAATCCCCGTAGGGCTCAAGGTAGCCTGAAATCTGACTCAGCTCAGTTCGGCTAAGGCAATTCAAAGCCCGACCCAGCCCGGTATATTTTTAAATTTTTTAATTAAAAATAAATTAATATCATTTTTTAAATAATTGTCGAGTTCCGTATCGAGTCGGGATTAGGCAATCAGAGGTAAATCCAAGGCTCGATTTTGTAAAAAAGCAGGCCCAAGGTTTGATCAACTCATGCATCACTTGTTAATCTTGGGCTGGATCTCGACCAAATATGATCTCTATTTACGATATAGTCTAACTTGCATAAAAATTAATAGGATAAATTCCACTAAAATTCAATTGAAATCTAAGTCGCACGGTTGGAATTTAATCCGAACTCGTTATATTTACATTAAAACGATTTAAACTTTAAATAATGCTTCAATTAGAGGTTCAAATAAAGATGACATTTAGGTTTAGACCTTGCTTGTCCTACTATGTTCCCATTCGAGGTCAATTATTAAAAGCTCGAATTGATCGAGCCTCCGACTGCCAAGGCCAAGCCTGGTTTAAGACTTAGCAATTATTAAAAAATGATGTCATTTTGTAAAAATAATTTTATTTTTTATTTTTAGTTTAAAAATATCAAATTAGGTCGGATTAAATTGATCTCAAGCTCAGGCTCAATTGCTGGCTTCTTCATTCTTGGACCCCAACAAAAGCTGTCGAGCTTGACTACCTAAGGCTTGGGCCACAATAAAAGCTATTGGGTCAAACAAGAGAGTCTAACTAGACTTCAATACGACTTATTGACATCCTAGCTTCATTTGAGTTCTTCAGGTTGGCCTTCAAGGCGAACTTTTAAATTTAACTCTAACTCAAAGCTCGGTTAACTTATATCATCACATCCGTATACATCTAATTTGAAGTTCCGTGATAAAGCAGAATTTGAAAAAGTCTAATAGTACACAATCTTATCTTTACACACACAACTTATACATAACGTCTCATTATAATTGAACCGAACCAAATCGAACCAAGCATAAAGATTAAACCAAAACTAGTGGTTAGGACAGCATCATCAAGTGGCAACCATGAGTGACAAGTTGCAGACAAGCAACGATACCATTGGCTACGATCATTAGAAAAAAAGAAAAAAACAGCCTTATGCTGTGACGTTTAAATTATTAGTATTCGAGTTGCAAATAACGACGCCTAAGCACACTTGTTGCTTTTTCCTTCATTGTTATTACCTCACCATTTTGTCTCTTCTTCCTTTCAAAGATGTACACAGCCACTTCCCAGATCCGCTTGCTCTTTCAGGATCTTCTGTGACTAAATTACTTGTTTACGGTATATCTGCTCGGCTCTTGTCCCCTGATTAAAGCATGTAACTCTTTGTTTCATAACCCTTTTTTTCCCTCTTATGTAGCTTGTGGATTTTCATTGGCGTAATTTTGATGAACCCATGTGTTTTTCAATCTTCTTCTCCACTAACTCCACGTGCGTTTTGGATTCTAAATCGTGAAAGCTCCGTTTGGGATTGGGTTTCTGTGATTTGTTCGTTGACTGTTTTATTAGTACGGTTTCTTTCATCTTGAGTAAGAAGTTTCTGAAAAGTGAAAACCCATGTTTGTATTACTTCCATTGATTTTTCCTGTCGATTCCTTATTCCTAAAGCTCGGTGCTTTCTGTAGCTCTCTTTTGGGTCGTAGTTGGTTCTTGAATATATTACCAACTTTTCTCTTCTAGGTGTGTGGTTCTTTTGTGTGTTGACTTGTATTTGGTGATTTATTTGATAATAAAAAAGAAATATATCTGAAGACCAACCGAAATTCTTAGTTTTTCTTACCATAAAGTCCTTTTGGTAGCTGTAATTACCTAGTGAATGTCAAATCTCAGTGCTTTCACTAATATATAATTTTCAACCTTAGTTTGGATGCTGTAGTTCATAGAGATGTATGAAAATTTGATCTCAGATCTACTTCTCATATGAATTTGTTATTGCTCTGTTCTTTCTTTACTTTAGATATAGCCCCTTATTGCCTTATTCAGATCAGTTCAGATCAGTTTGTTCTGTACAAGCTTAAAGTAATTATGCTGCAGGTATACTTACTTAGACCAGGACTTAAATTTCTTCATGTTTTTATGAATATGCATGTCCGCTAGTTAATTAGAATTCCTTCTAATTGAAAGTTGAATATTGAAGCTGTGAAAGTGTTCCGAAATTGGAACAGGCTTTGTTCTTAGTTTGTTGAATCGCATTTGCTCTAAACACATTTGTGTTTTAACTTTCTTTAGTTGCAAGTTTTTACCTTTATTGCTGTGGTTACTGCTTTCCCTCTTTCAAATTTGTTGCTTACCTTGTGCTTACTTGTCTTCATCGTTTTTCCATTTTGATAGGCTAGATTTGATCTGAAGAGATTCATTGGTTATTTCCCTTTGCTTGTTATAATGGTATCTGAGGTTAGTGTACATTTCTAAACTAGTGATATATGTCTGTATTCTACAAAATGAAGTTTTTCTGAACTATCAATGTCAAACCAAAGTACTTTAACTCAGTTTCACCTGATCTGCTCTAAAGTTTGATCCCACATAACTTCCTTTCTGACTTGGGTTTTAGTTGAACTTTGTGCTGTTATATCGTGAGTTATTCATACTCCCAGAAAACTAATCATTTTCCTGATTTTATGCTCTGGTTTATTTTCTGCTCCACAATTCTTAAACCATGTACGAATTTAAGAAGTTTTTTGGTAGTTCAACATTCTGGTTGATCAGTTGTGAATTCCCAAGTAGATTTAAATTATGCTTGATTCTAATCTTCATGCCTAAATGTTGGGAAATTTTATTTTGATTCTGTGTGCCAGTAATTGAAAATTTTAGTATCATTCTCAGGTGTATGAAGCTGAAGTTTTTTGGCAGAGGGAGCATAAGGTGCTCCAGTGATCAATTTGGATCAATATTGACTATTCTCATCAAGGGCTTTTATCCTAGAAATGTTGTGAAGTATTTTTAGGGCTCTGGTTCCTGATCATTTGGTTCTCTGCTGACATTTTTGTGAGGATGGACAGATCGGACACGTCAGGATTTGTAAGCGGCGGAGATAGATGATCCACTCTTTGCTTTGATTTGTAGACTAGCTATTGGCATGTGCTGAAATCTGCGGATTAGTCATCTCCTCTTCTTTAGCTCTGTACTGAAAATTTAGAGATGAAAATGAACAAGAACGGTGTTCAGTTCTGTGGGATGGTTGAACTTGCAAAAAATGATGTTGGTGATACTGCTTTGCGCTTGGATTGCCTTGGTTATGGAGGGAGCAGCTTGAACAGATTTGTGAGCAATGAAAACAACGCCAAGTTTGATTTTTCCAATTGCCCAGATGATGGCTGCAGATTAGTACTTGGACTGGGTCCAGCTCCTACTGCACAGATTGGGGATTGTGATAATGTTGGGATGGACAAGACCAAGGTAACAGCTAGTACTGCGCTATCTCCTATAGGTGTGCCATCTGAGGATGATTCTATCCTAAAACTTGGTCTTCCTGGAAGGGTGGAGGAAATTTTTCGCGGGTTTGATTTTTCAGTTTCAGAGAGTGCTATCAGTGTGTTTCCTCAGAACCATGTATCCGGTAACAATAACAGACTCGTCATTCCTGTTGTTGATGAGGGTTCCACCTCTGCCAAGCAATCAGGTGGCTACATGCCATCACTGCTTTTGGCTCCAAAAGAGAGCAGTGGAAATGTGCCTATGCTAACCAAAGAAGTACTTGACTTTGGGAGTAAATCTTGCCATCAACTGAAGCTATGCAATGAACCATCTGCAACCTCAGATTTCTCTGTAGCAACCAATTCTGAACAAACGACGACCACTGCATCTTCAGATTATAGATCCGGCAATACAAAGAAATGCAAGTATTTTGGTTGTACAAAGGGAGCTCGAGGGGCATCAGGTCTTTGTATTGGGCATGGTGGTGGGCAGAGATGTCAAAAACCAGGCTGTAATAAAGGTGCGGAGAGTCGAACTGCATATTGTAAATCCCATGGTGGGGGAAGGAGGTGTCAACACCTGGGTTGCACTAAGAGTGCCGAAGGGAAGACTGACTTTTGCATATCTCATGGTGGTGGCAGGAGATGTGGATTTCCAGGAGGATGTACCAAGGCTGCAAGAGGGAAGTCAGGACTATGCATCAGGCACGGTGGAGGGAAAAGGTGCAAGATTGAAGGTTGCACTCGTAGTGCTGAAGGACAGGCAGGCTTATGCATTTCTCACGGTGGTGGGCGTCGTTGTCAGTACCCAAGTTGTTCAAAAGGTGCTCAGGGAAGTACCATGTTCTGCAAGGCTCATGGTGGTGGAAAACGATGCATATTCGGGGGATGCACCAAGGGAGCCGAAGGCAGTACACCATTATGCAAAGCACATGGTGGGGGAAAACGCTGCCTTTATGATGGCGGTGGGATTTGTCCCAAAAGTGTTCATGGAGGAACAAACTTCTGTGTTGCCCATGGTGGTGGAAAGAGGTGTATTGTGCCAGGCTGCACAAAGAGTGCTCGTGGCCGTACTGATTGTTGTGTTAAACATGGTGGAGGGAAGCGATGCAAGTATGAAAACTGTGAGAAGAGTGCCCAGGGTAGTACAGATTTCTGCAAAGCTCATGGTGGTGGTAAGCGATGCTGTTGGGGACAAGGTAAATGTGAGAAATTTGCAAGGGGCAAGAGTGGTCTATGTGCTGCTCATACCAACATCATCCGGGAACAGGACTTCAACAAGGGTGGCTTAATTGGTCCTGGTCTCTTCCACGGCCTTGTGTCTACTTCTTCAGCAGCAGTCAGCAGCACTGACAATAATTGCTCATCAGGAGTGAGTACAATCTCCGACTCCATTGACTCCCTCGAGAAGCCAGCAAAAAGACAGCATCTCATACCGCCACAGGTTCTTGTTCCTCTATCTATGAAATCTTCATCCTGTACAAGTTCATATGGTGCTGATAAGAAAGGGGAAACCAGAAATGGACATTTCCCTAGCACAGGTGGTGTTAGTATGGTTAACATTGGTGGACTCAAGACTTCTGATTACATGGTTCCTGAAGGAAGGGTCCATGGTGGTGGTCTCATGTCATTGTTTGGTGGGAACCTGAAGAAGGCGATAGGTGGAATATGAAGCTAGAAACTGCTTCAGGAATTGAGAATTCATTTCTCAGTGTGTGAAAAAAATTGTGCATAAAACTTCTGAATTTGATTGGTAGGGCTCAAATGTGTATTATGTTATTGGTACTTGAATTTCTTAGTTTCTAGGTTTGATTGTTGAAATAAGGCCTAGAAATTTGTAAGAAAACACTATTCATGCCTGCACATATGGGCATAAAAATGTTGATGTGGGAAAATCAGGTACTGAACCTTGAACATCAGCTCAGGGCCAGGATTGTTGGTATTATATGGCATTGTTCCCATTAGTGTAACTAGTAAGTAGTAATGCACAATATGGTGTATGGACAGTAAGCAGCGTATGTGAGCATGGCAGATTTCCTTGTTCTTTATTTCCTTCTGATCTCATGTAGAAGATAAAAAGTGAAAATAAACAACTTATTATTAACTACATTTTAATTCATGATTTGGAGGTATTTTTACAGTGGCATCAGCTCACAACCAATATTATGAATACTTTATTAGATTTGGTACTGAATTAAGTTCTAATACGGTATTATACCAGTGTTGGTTAATATTGAATATTGCTTCGGATATTTTTAAATTTATAAAAGAATCCCTAATTTTTTTTAAAAATTATAAAATAGTCTATTGTCATATTACACAGTAGTCTATATATTTTTAACCCTGTTTTTAAAAATATAATAATAAAAAATAATCACAATTTTAAAATAATTTATAAAATTAATATAATAAATATAATTAAATTTAAAATATATTTTTAAAATATATAAATTTCTAATAAATTTTGATTTAATAATTAAAAATATATAAAATAAATATTAGTTTATAAATAATAATTTTAAAAATAGAATATTCTTGTTAATACTTTATTAATAAATATTATATAAAATCTTAAAACTAGCTTGAGGCATCTCTTCAGAAGTTGACGGAGAACTCATATTGCGTCGCAT
>JANTNU010000234.1:1966872-1984001 GCA_024752395.1 Erythroxylum havanense
ATATAAAATCTTAAAATAAAATTTTAAAAATAATTTATTTTTGAATTTTATTTTATTTATAATTATTATTAGTAATACAAAATTTTTAAAATTTTATTTTATTTATAATTATTATTAGTAATACAAATATTTATTATTATTTAAAAAATTAAAAAATATTTAATTAAAAAACAAGAAGAAAGTTTTAAAATTTCCAGTATCGGCCAATATGACCGTTATATACCAATACCATTCAAAATAGGCTGGTACCGACCAGTATTTAATTTTTACAAAATTTCAAAGCTTGAAAGTATAAAAAATTATAAGAATTAAAAAACAACTTTAAATGCTTTCAAATTGCAATGTTATATTTTATCACTAACAATTTTACAGTAGGATACTTTAATAAACATTATTATGAGTCTAAACATGGAATATTAGGAAATAAAGATTATGATATATTTAACAGATTACTAAAAGGTTAGGATATTCACAACAATCCCTGATGATATCAATTTCCGTAACTTGTAAAGAAAATCAACCATAAAAATACACAATTATGCATTTTCATGTCTATCTCCATCCACAACTGTATTCAAATGGGTCTTTTGGAGACAATTTATCCACATTCACAAAAAACCAAACAAGAAGGCCAACAACAGCATTGCTAAGCTCTCATCAACACTTACTGATCTTCAAATCCTTCCAGTTAGCGGTTCCCATAATTCTGATTTATTCAACATACCTTGACATAGTAAAGAAAATTGTAATGTTTTTTGGAACAGAGCCGCATAGGCTGACTCATTTGGTAACAAAATCAGGAAGATTAGCGGCAACTATTGAATCTGGAAATAGCAAAACAGATCGTTGTATCTTCCTGTCACTTCAGCTGCTGAAATAGTTTTGGTGCAACCTATATTACAATCATTTATGGAAATGTAAGTATGATAAGGCAAAAGCGAGTGTGTCAACTGAAATTTTAAAAAACAATACTCACACATTTGTCAATACAAAACCAGTAATCAAAATATTGGCCGGTGCAGTGCTTATGACCAGTGTCATCATCTTGGATCCTCTTCACACATGCCTGGGGACCAAGTTAATTTAATGGAAAAACATAAATAGAATGTTATTACTGTATCCCCGCTAAAGAAAAAAATATTAGTAAACAACCTAAAAGCAAGTGCAGGTATCAAAGATCTCTAGAGGCAATGTACAAGCATAAAGAGTGCTGAGGGTGCCCATGGTTATCATGATGGTTGTCACTTAACAGAACCTTAGAAATTTGTATGGGTCAAGTTGAGGTTGAGAGAACTGAATAACAAACATCACATGGTTCGTAGAAAGTATAAAAAAGTGCATACATGCATATGAAATATATTAGTAGTTCTTATTAGTCGACTAGAGACACTTTTGATTCTGCAACATTTTGCTTCATTAATGACTCTAAATTCTTTCATTTCCATGTAAAGATCATTTCCTTCACCAGTCAGTTCACCTACTCTGCCAGTATTTATGTGTTGCAACATATCATGTGCAAAATACCAAGTAACAAAGTTCACAAACATTAAAACGCTGTTGTACCTAAATTATGGATAAAGGAGTTCAGTTTCTTAATCTCTACCTGATATTCAAGCAATGGTTTCACACACTTAGGCTTGCAACCCTCTTCCAAGTATTTCTTCTGATCAACAGGCTCCTCATCCGCCCTAAATTCAGTATCAAGAATGTCTACATTAACAGACATGCCAAAGAATAGAAAAGTAGAAAAAAAGGAAGGAAATGGAATGAGTACATAAAAGAATGAATTTAATAGGCATACGATGTGGTAACAAAATTTAATTAATATATAACTTCTTACTCAACTTGATTCTACAATGGTATGCCTACATTAACTCAGAACACAACAAAGAATTGAAAAATAGAAGAAAATGGAGCAAGTACAATCACACAATAAAAGTATGAATTTAATGGGCATACAATGTTGCAACAAAATTTTAGTTAATTTGTAACTTCTTAATCACTTCTTATGGGTCATTTGAAAACAACCTTTTTACTAGTTAGGGATAAGGCGGCGTACACTGGGCCTTCCCAGATCCTGCGTTTAACGGGATTTTTTACTAGGCCGTTGTTGATGTCTGTAACTTCTCTATCACATTAACGCTATAACATTCAGCAGCATTAGAAGGGCAGGATGCTGGCTTCATTAACACCTAGCAGCTATTCTATTACCAAAGCATTACATTTAAAAGCTCCACCATCAAAATTGGGTAGGTATAAATTCACGGGAAACTTTTAGCAGCAGGTAAGATCAGTCTATTACATGTTGTGAAAATTTTCCACAATAAAATCTTCTTAAATACTCGATACAGTTGAGAATAATCTGACAACAAGAAAGCATACAATAATGCTGCGTCACTATATACCTACATCAGCAATGTTTTGCAATAATTGTTCAATTGTTAGCATTAATTTTACAGGGATTGGATTTCTATAGAACAACTGGTCAAAGATGTATGAATAAATTGGATTAGAAGGAAAAAAACTCCTCAAAATACAAATAACAAGAAGAAATCCTCTTACATGGAAATGTAAGACGAGAGATCGCCGTTTCACCTGAAAAATTTAACAAAAACAACAGTTAACTAAGAATAGATTTCCAAGAGTAAGCTGCCATAAAGAAAAAAAAGTCCAATTAAATAATACACAATCGCAATAACCACAAAACTTCTGAGATCATAAGTAATGAAGAAATCAATAGATCTACTCTAACCTGGAGATTCAGTGACGGGATTCTGAATGGAGGTCGAGTCGTCGTTAACGGAGATAGCGAGAAAGGGAGCTGCGGATCGGAACAGTCTGGAACCCTTTTAAACCATTTGTTAGATGAAGGAATATCCAACGCAGCGTTTTGTGACTGGTAAAGAACGCTGCGTTTTGTTGACTAATAAACAATCTAAAACGCAGCGTTTTGATGTCTGATTAAAGAATTCAAAACTCAGCGTTTTGAGTTTGAATGAATATCCAGAACTTGTCCTTGTATGTTGCCATTTTGAACGAAACGAGTAGTCTCACCAGTGCACCGTCGCGACTCCTCCCAACCTTAGAAGGCGCGTGATTAGTTGCTTCTTTGTTTTTCAAGAGAAGGTGCTGGAGAACGCCGGAGCGGTGTGAGCTTCGAAGGAGTAGCTGTTGTTTCTCAAAAAACCCTAAAAAAATGGAAGGCGGTAGTAATAATAGTGGTAGTGGGATGTTACCACGCTCTAATCGAAAGCGCTCTCGCATTCAGGAATTTGAAGGGGAAGATGATTACGAATCTGAAAAAAGCAAACCTACCATGTATCGATTCCAATTTCAATAATCCTTCTCGGATTTTCTTTGTGTGTTTTGTTTTGGGTTATTGGAAACTACAATTATTTTCAATTGGATTTGCAGGCAGAGGAAAGTTAGGTTTCCGAAGGGGAAGAAGGTGAAGACATTGGCCGGAACTAATAGTGATGTACCTGTACCGAGCTCAACTCTTCTTCCAGACACCAATGATGATGCAAAATCAGATCCTCGGCTTGCTGCTACTGAGCGTGCCAAGCATCGTACCCAATTTACTACTCAACTGTTTAGTGATGACCTCAACGATATGTCTGCCGCTGAAGTTACGAATTATCAGGTTCTTTTTCTTTCAAGATTTCTTTAGTTTCTTTTCTCAAACTAATTTCAAGCTCAAGTTACTAAATGGGGGGGATCGTTTTTGGCAGGATAATGAGAATTTTGTTGAAGATGGGATTCAGATAGAACCTTTCAATCTTGACAAAGAGAGGGAAGAAGGGTATTTTGATGCAGAGGGTAATTTTGTTGAGTATGTCAGGGAAAATGAAACTAAGGTAACTCTTTCTGCATTTAAATACACGTTTTTGTCAAAATATAGACGAAGAAAATTTATCCAGTAATTTATTCTTCTAGGATCCATGGTTAGATAGTGTCGAGGTTGATCCAAGATTTGCTGATAAAAGCTTTGAAGCAGCAACCAATGAAGATGATGATGGCCTTGAACTTTCTTCTGACGATATTGGAACAATGAAGAGGCGAATTGCGGATGTGCTTTTGCAGGGAGAAACGGTATTGATCTGATTATCTTTCCATTTTGCTTTGATTTCACAGTGGTTGCATGCTTTATAATCGAAAAATTTTATTGGTGTTGTCGCAACCTTCAATAGTAGACCAACATGCAGGGCTTCCATCTGTAACGTTTTAACTTTCATAAGTTTGAGTTTCTTAATAGTGTTCTTATGTCCTTTATTTTAGTTCAATGATTATAAGATGTGAAAAAGTGCATAGAAAAGTGAAGGAAAAGAAAAGTTGCTGGCAGAGGATTAACTTCAGCTTAGGGTTTAGGTTACTCAAGTGATTTGATACTGAAAGAAGGTTATGATGATCTGACTCTCATGTAACATCTTGACAGAATGATCTAACAACAATGCAATAGGTTTATAAGGACTTCTGTTTTCGATATGACATTTGATACTCACCCTCTCAAGTGAGATATCAAAATTTCCTTTTGAATCCTTGATATCCTCTTCAAGGCCTAATTTACAATCTAGAATCTTTCATTTTTTATGTGGAACCTAAGTAGAAACTTCTCTAGAGTTGTTCACTGTTTACGGTCTTGTCATTGGTGCCACTCTTCGCCCTCATCATTTTGACCCAACATCATAATAACAAAAGGTTGCTCTAATATTATTTGTAACAACTAGTGTAATAAATCTCGTATCGTACCGGCTGAAAAATGGTACAAAGTGGGATGTTTCAGTACTGGTTCCAAATACCTGCTTGTTTTGCCTGGTACCGATTGGTACCGTCAATATTTGAAATACCGGCCATATACTGGCCGGTACCGGAAATTTAAAAAAAGCTAGGGGCATTTTTGCAAACAATGAAATTTTTTTATAAACCACCCTGCTGACTCGACTCTGCTATCTTCTTCTTCCTCTTTTTTTTCCCCCTCTCACTCTCGCTCTCTCTCTTCTTCACCATCATCATCTCATTGTATTATTATTAATATATGATGTAATTATTATTTATTATATGATAAAATTCTAATATTTTAAACTCTTTTTATATTTCTATGATGATAAAATAATTTTAGTTGTGGTTATTATTTATATGTGGAATTTGTGAAAATAATATTAAGGAAAATAAATAAATTGTTGTTATTTTAAATTTTTATTATTGTGATTTTTTGAGACAAGGTTGGTTTAAATTATACAGCAGAATATTTAAGGATTATTTTGCAATTTTTTTTAAAATTTAGAGACTATTTTATAAATTTAAAAAGTTGTCTGAAACGGTACCGAATATTACCATACCAGAATCCAATCCGGTACTAGGTGTGGTATGGTATTCGTAACATTGGTAACAACACAAGTGAAAAATGAGCTAACGAAAATTTTAATTTGGGTTTAAGAGTCGATTAATAATTTTTTTTCATAGGCTTATAAAAGTTTTCACTTGCCCTATCTTTTCAGAGGTAAGATTTGATACCCACCTCTTATGTGAAATGTCACGTATCTCCTCCTTATACCCTAGATTGTTAAAGCCATGGCAAGGATAATGGAAGGATTTAGAAGAATGCTCAATTAAATTTTTGGCTTCATTGTAGCTGTATCATATCATGAAAACAATGCAAATGATATGACCTGTGGCATGCGAATGACTGCTGCATGTTTTTGGTTCGTGTGCATGCAGAAGTTTATTTTGCTAATGGTGGATTTTCTTCTTTTTTTCCTTAAAGGTTTTACAAGCATTAAGAAGGTTAAAGGGCAGCACAAACAATAAAAAGGAGAAAATGTCAGCTGAGACGCAGCTTTTATTTGATCAACTAACTGAAGACGCCAACAAGTTGTTGGATCATGGTGAATACAGTTAAGTTTGTTCTTTGGTTTACTCTTCCACTGAATGACAAGCATTAGCAATTTGTACTTGTATACTTATTCAAGCTCGAATTTTCCATTATTTATCTTCATTTTCTTGGTCACAGGTGTTTCTTTTCTCCAACTACACTACGTTTTCTTTGTTTTGTCATGAATTAGTACTCATCAGTTTCATATTTACCTTGTAGATGTTTATCATGAAAAGAAAGAGGTCTTTCAGCGTGAGGCAGGTTCGTATGATGTGTCATAACTTTTCTACTTCATCTAGTTTTCTGCTAGAGGGGACATTAGTATGATTCCAAGGTATTCCCACCATTTTTTACCAAAGGTTATGGGTTCAAGCGTACGAAACTTTTGTACATTTATATATCTGCAGATACTGCAGTGTGGGGGCCTAAAAACTAAGGCCCCTTTTGGTATTTTGTTGCTTCTGTTGTTCTTGTTCCAGTGAATGGAACTATCTTTTGGACTCATTCCTTGTCATTATCCAATATTCTTGATTACATCCCGTATGTGTTACGTTCCTATTGTGATCCTTTATTTACAGTAACATAGTTTGTTCATTCATAGCGGACCTGTCTAACCAATATGGGATCTTTCTCAGTATTGTAATTTCTTCTGAAATAATTGTAGCTCCTGCACTTGCTACATTTGTTTTATTGCACTCGGTCATGTGCCTGGGACAACCCTAGTATTTGGACATTTATTTCTCAATTACAATGTCAGACAACTAATTTTTGTGGCTTTGGGCAATTGGACCAGGAATAACTAATTCAATATTGAATTGATTTACCACGTAATCTGTATAATGTTATAATCAATATGATTATTGTTACTGTTAATACCTTCTTGAAACAAAATGTCAATTCTTCCTCAGTTACATTTTTGTGGGGTTAATATTAGCTATTGCTCTAATAATTAACTTTTTGAAAAATCTCTACAGAAGGATATGAAAGGTTAGCCCTAGCTAGAGGCAAAGGGGCATCTGCAGTTACTACTGACAGAGCTTCAGGAACAGAAACTGGAGCATCATCTTCAATAGTCTCTACCTCTGTTGTAGAAGCTTCCGGCCCAAATGTTGCTGCCGCAGAAAGCTTGAGTGGTGCTGCTGATTTATATGACATGTTTGCCGAGGATGATGATAATCCTGCTTCTAAGCTATCCACTGAGAGTAATAATTTGGTTGCCGGTACTAATTCTAATGTGACCGGTCAGACTTTGTCAAATGGTGTAACCTCTGTTTCTGAGAGTAAGTATCTCTGATTTTCCTAGGGATGTTTCAGGAATTTCACCTGCAGAATGTTTATTTACTCTTTAGAAAATGTTGTCAGATGCAAATGGTTTGGATTTTCTTGCTTATGCTGTTTCACCTTATATATTCTCTTTTACTTATATGTAGGTACATCTTCCCAGGATAGTTTCGTATATGATGAGAATTCTGGGTACTCTCTTTGACTATCAATTAAATTTTTGTGGATGACCTTATACCTGTTTTAATGTTATGAGTAAAACAAGATGATACTCTGCAGTATTCTTTAGCTGCTTTCTAGTGAACACTCGACATGATTTTTTCTAAGCAATACTGTTATGTTCTGTGGTAAAAGAAGATGATACTCTGCAGTATTCTTTAGCTGATTTCTAGTGAACACTGACCATGATTTTTTCTAAGCAATGCTGTTATCTTCTGCCAACGTTTTATTGAAGGTAAAGCACAACATGCATAGTTAGCTTGTCTCTTGGTTCTTTCTTAAGTTTATGAAAACAGGGACTTAGTGCCGTTCGTGATTTATAACATTATGCATGATTTTGTTACAGGCAAATTTGTTTTGTTGAACTAATATTTTGCAGCCATATATTCAAGTTATAATGCTTCCTTGAAAATTTGGCTTCTTTGATGGCTATACAACTTTGTGTGAATTCCCAAATAAGCATTTCCTTATTGGGCTGGTTACCTTACTCAAGCTGGTTCCCATCACGATCATTGTTATCATGATTACCCTTTTTCTTAAATCCTTGTTCTTTCCCAATGTATTATAACTTTTTCAATACATTCAGGTACTATTACAGCAGCAGCTTGGGCTACTATTATGATCCATCAACGGGACTGTATTGCCATGCAGCATCAGGGCAATGGTAAGGAACTCAATAACAACCATGTTTTATCAATGTGTATAACTTGTCCTGATGGGTTTCGAATTAAATTTCTGAGTTGGGAGAAGCTACAAGTCTCATAATTCGGTTAGTTTAAGAGTTTTTTATTTATAAAATTCTGTGAAGAACTTCAAATACGGTAAAGATTTGATGTCCTGCCCGTTTAGGGACACTGAATCAGAAATATCTTTCCTTGATGTTTCCAATTCTGCTAGTGAAAGCAGTTGGATACAACCATTTATTATAATAAAATTGATATCAGTTTGTCGGAGTATTTGTACTTACGGGTTCTCATTACCTCTCGCCTTAGTTCTGCCTCATCTCCAGCTTGCGTGTGCCTGATAGGTCTACTGGTTAATTATCCATGTGAATTTTGTCGGATAACTTGTTAATCTTGGCACTGGATTTGATGTACTACCTGTTTAGAGACACTGAATCTGAAATGTCTGTCCCTAATGTTTGCCTTTCTGCTGGTGAAAACAGTTTGATACAACCATTTGTTATAATCAAAGTGAATATCAGTTTGTCGTAGTATTTGTTACGGATTCCATCTTGAGCGAACCTCCTCACTCTCGCCTTAATTCTGCCTCATCTGGAGCTTACACATGCCTGATAGGTGTACTAGTTATAATCTTCCGTGTTAATTTTGTTGGACAGCTTGTTAATCTTGAAAGGTCTTGGTTCACACCAATCATTGATAGATGCACTTTCCACATTTTTAATGCAGCTATGTATTAGTTTTATCTGGAGCAGAATTTTGTTGCAGAGGTTGATCAATTTGTTTGCAATCCATTTCTTGACAATTTTAGGTACTCATTCAATGAGGAAACTGGCACATACAATGAAATACAAGGGGCTGGCTGATTGATTTTCCCAATTGAGGTGTTTGAACGAACAGGCCAGAGGAAGTGTTGTAAATTTTGTATACATTGCTCTCTTTTTCCTCCCTTACCTTTTTGTTACTGGAAGCGTAACAGAACAGAGCATGTTGTAGTGTGATAACATCCATTTTACATAAATTTGTACTACGCTTACTAAATTAATTTCGGTTCATTTTGGTTCGCTGAAAAGGCATTTTTTAGTATAAGGCTTCTCGCTTTGCAAAGATCAGAGAAGGGTTATTAATTTTATGTAATTTTTTTTATATATTGTAGGAACAGATTGTTTTGGGTGTAGGCCTCAAGTTTTGGGGCTGATTCGAGTGGCCTTTGGAACTCTTCAAAATGATACTAAAAATTATAATTTAAATGAGAGCGCTAGGAAAGTAAAATCAAATTTACGTACTTGTGACGAACTTAGGCTTAGCTCAGGTTTAAATTGGTTACTTTGGCTGTACTATACTTTCATTTGAAGGTCCTTTAATGGTGATTTTCTAAAAAATGATATATCAGTGTCATTATCAATCAGTTCAAAATTTTGCAATAAAATAAGATTTAAGAAGATATAATAACATGCAGTTTTACTCTTACATAATAAAGAGGTTTCTCTTGCGTGATAGAGAGGCTGTTTCTGATAGATTTACGTGTAAATGTGATAATAAAAAGTGATGCAGGTTAAAGAATAAATAAGTAAAATTGACACGCTATGTAAATAAAATTATAATAAATACATAAATAAATAAAACATATAATAATAGTAATAATGATAATAAAAAAATAAAAAGTAAAAACCTATAAATACATATATATATATATATATATATAGAACGATGCTAAAATTAAAGAATTTTAATTTTGTAATATTACTGAAAATATAAAATATTATGGTTTATCTATATAAACTAAATTAGTAAATTTTAGTAAATATTTAGTAAATTAAATTAATTCTTAAAAATGATAAGGAGGTGTTAACAAAATCTAAAAATTTATGGTATAGTTAATTAGTAACATGTGTGTAGAAGCATTGTACCATCGGGAATTCGAGCACCATCAAATCAGTCTTTTCAATCCACTTTAACATTAAAACTAACAACTGAATCATTTTAACACCTCCCTTCTTGACATAGTCACCTTCTTTCCTCGAGAATATTATACCGCCAACCATAGCCGCTCCGATGGCAACGTGCGCCACCTGTAAACCAAGATTCAAAATATGAACATGTCAAATTACTAATTTGGTTAAAAACAGAGTGGAGTGAAATGTGCATGGTAAAGAAAGTAGGTGCTAATTGTTGAAATGTAGAGAGATGCACAAAATGAACAAAACACCACCCCAACTACAAAATAAAATTGCAATTCTCCTTTCACAACCAAACAGAGAACAGGAGGGATTATAATAAATCTCATCATCATAATCAGATCTTCTTCAGAGAGATGACCATGCAAAGGAAAAATAACCTTGATTTTTCCCATACGATGATTATCAGATTTTAGAAGCACCAAGTTTATGCTTGAAAAGTGCCAAATAATATGCAATCCAAAATTTGTGCTATAGTAGAAAAGAAAACAGTTATGAGCTACAAAAATGAAATGCCTCAGTATATTCACAGCTATTGCAGTTATAATTTTAATAATGTAACCATCTGTAACATATCCAACTTCAGATGTATCCCTGCCATGTTAAGAATAATTTTAATAATGTCATGCTACTTCATATTTTTGAACTTTCACTTGGTAAGCATAGACTGATTCTTGGATCTTTTGAAAATATTGACGCTTCTCATAATAAAAACATCTCTTGAGAGCACCAAATGGAGATGATATAGTGTGGTGTGTGTTCATAATTTATTAATCCCTTGCAAATACAATATGTGCAAGAACTAGTTTCGCTGAATGTCTCGTTAATTTGAGTCGGATGGCCTGATAAATGATACTAATATGCAGTAACAAGCCGTGTCAATAAAGAGAACTCAATATATTTGTTAATAAAGATGATAATAAAATTCCAGTATGCAGTAATTCATAAATTTTAAATATAATTAAAAGATTTAATAATTATAAAACTAACATGTAAATAATATTAAACTAAAATACTATCACTAAAATTACTATTAAATAAATATAGGCAACAATCCGTTGGGTTTAAGGAATGGTAATAAGAACTAACCTGGATCGGCTCAGGTTAATCGAATCAACATTTTGCTATTTTAGAGATCAAAGTTGGAGAAGATACTTTGAAAGAAGAATTTGCAGGAAACCTAAATGATTGTTTGATTTCTTCACATCTCATAAGCAATGTCTCTTGTCTTCATATGCACCATCCATCTTGAAAATCTTATATCATTAATTAATATGTAAGACAAAGCAATTATATTATTATACTAAATCACAACGACATCACATGATAAAGGAAAACAAAGGCTTCTACTTGAAAAGATAAGATTAAATCATAGTTTCACATGTCAAGCTCCTATTGTTAAATACTATGTATCATAACTCTTTATCTAAATCAAAAGTTATGGCTATTTAAAACTGATATGCTTGTTTAGGATTGTTAGAAAACTCTAGCTTGAAAGGCTAGAGATCAGTATGTTATTGATAGTAATCAGTGAAAATACTGCTATTACAAGTGATACGAGGATCACTTGCTAAACCAGGGTAAGAGTTGCTCCTCAGGAAAAAAACAATTTCTCTCTGTGTCCAAATGACACTTCTCACTCCTAGCTTGCTGAATGACCCCTCTCTCTCCTCTGCCCTCCTATTTCTCCCCTCTGCCCCTCGTACATTCTCCTATCCCCTAGTACATTCTGTTATTCCTTAATGTCCCATCAACCCCCTACTAATGAACTCTGACATCATTCTCTTCATTCCCTGCAACCCCCTCTTTCTTTCTACATGAATACACTCTCCATATCCTAGGCTTAGTATTATTATTGTCATTGGCCCTAACATTGCCCCCTCCTATAGACGAAATTGGCTGTGAGGAACACTTTCATCTTCCCAAGTAGCATTCTCCATTGGCTTACCCTTTCAATGAACCAACCATTGCCGAATTGAGTGTCCTTCTTTGGTAACAACCCTGCTGGCTAGGACAGAATCCGGTTCTGCCATATCCTCAACTTCGACCTCTATACCTTCTGGCAAGTTTGCTTCCACTGCATAATGGCCAACTGCTTTCTTTAGTTGAGACACATGAAAAACCGGGTGGATCCTCGATTGTTGTGGAAGTTGAAGTTTGTAAGCAACAGGCCCCAATTTTTCTAGAATTTGGAATGGGCTAAAGTACCTGTCTGCTAATTTCTGGTTAATTCGCCGGGTCACTAAAAGTTGTTTATGTGGGCGAAGCTTTAGAAATACCCATTCCCCCACCGAGAAGGATAAGGGAGTCCGCTTCCGATCTGCAAATTTCTTCATCTGGTCTTGAGCGCGCTGAAGATTATGTTTCAGCTGAAGTAATGCCTCAACTCTATCAATCAATTCCCTTGCCACAGCCTCTACCTTGGTTTCCCCTTGTAAATATCGAACTATGGATGGAGGTCTTCTGCCATAAACTAGTTCAAAGGGAGTGGAACCTGTAGAGACATGAAAAATAGTGTTGTACCATAGTTCAGCCCAAGAAATCCAATAAGACCAATGTTTGGGCTGTTCGGAAGCAAAACACCGCAAATAAGTTTCGACACATCTATTAAGAACTTCAGTTTGTCCATCCGTCTCCGGATGATAGGATGAGCTCATCTTAAGCATAGTGCCTTGAAGTCGAAACAATTCCTTTCAAAAATAACTCACAAACAAGGGATCACGATCACTTATGATTGAGGCTGGAACTCCACTTCTTTAATAAATACTTCAGCCATACTTTTAGCAGTATACGGATGTTTCAGAAGGATAAAGTGACCATATTTAGATAATCTATCCACCACAACCAATATCGCTTCATATCCCTTAGATTTTGGAAGTCCCGTGATGAAATCCATAGAGATATCCTCCCAAATCTGATTTGGGATCGGTAAGGGTTGCAACAAGCCCCTTGGAGAAGTTGCTGCATATTTTTGTCTTTGACAAGTATCACAAGACTTAACATAGTCTTGAATAGACTTCTTCATGCCGATCCAATAAAGATTATGAGCAATTCTTCTATATGTGTGAAGAAAACCCGAATGGCCTCCAATAGCTGATGAGTGAAATTCTTGTAAAAGGGCAGGAATAAGAGTAGATTGGGCTGAAATGACTAACCTCTCCTTGTGCAAGAGAACTCCTTGGTGCCACATAAATCCTTGCCTTGCAGCCGGATTTTGCTGCAATGCCTTGATAATGCCATTGAGTACCGGGTCTTTTTCCACCTCTTGTTGAATAACTTGGCTATCAGCCCACAATGGGTATGAGGTGATGCTTCCCAAATCAGCCTCTTCATAAATTCTTGACAAAGCATCCGCAGCTTTATTGTCGGGGCTCGGCTTATAGATTACCTCAAAATGATACCCAAGTAACTTAACCATCCAACACTGTTGATCCGTGGTGGAAACTCTTCGCTGAAGCAAATGACGGAGACTTTTTTTATTGGAATAGAAAACAAAGGGTCGGCCCAACAAGTAATGACGCCAATGGTGTACTGCCAAAACCAAGGCCATCAATTCCTTCTCATAAGCAGACTTTGAAAGATTACCCTCAGATAAGGCCTTACTAAAATAAGCAATTGGTCTTCTATTTTGTATTAATACCGCACCAACCCCTTTGCCCGAAGCATCACACTCCACTTCGAAGGTTTGTGTAAAGTTTGGAAGAGCTAACACGGGCGATGTAGTTAGGGCCCTCTTCAAGGTGTTAAATGACTCCAAGGCTGCTGAGTTCTAATGAAACCCATCTTTCTTTGTTAATTAATTCTGTGAGAGGCTTGGCTATCTTCCCATAATTCATAATAAACTTTCTGTAATAACCTGTCAACCCAAAGAATCCCCTCACTCCCTTCACATTATAAGGAACAGGCCAGTTTACCACAGAAGACACTTTGATAGGATCCACTGCTACACCTTGGGCAGAAATCACATGGCCCAGGTATGCAACCGTCCTTCTTCCAAAGCTGCACTTCTGCCTATTAACTACAAATTGGTTGGCTTGTAAGACCTCCAGGACATTTGCCAAATGTAAAAGGTGAGAGTCCCAATCTGCACTATAAATTAGGATGTCATAAAAAAAACCAACACAAACCTCCTAAGGAAAGGCCTGAAAATGTCATTCATAACAGACTGAAAAGTGGCAGGAGCATTGATTAGCCTGAATGGCATGACGAAGAACTCGTAATGCCCATCATGCGTGCGGAAGGCCGTTTTATGAATGTCTTCCCCTTTAACCCGAATTTGATGATAACTCGATTTGAGGTCTAGTTTTGAAAAGAATCCGGCACCATTCAACTCATCTAACAATTCATCCACCACCGGAATAGGGTACTTGTCCAGTATGGTGACCCGATTGAGTGCCCTATAGTCCACACACATTCTCCAAAAAGCATCTTTCTTCTTTACCAAGATTACCGGACTAGAATAGGCGCTAGAGCTTGGGCGGATGATTCCCATCAATAACATTTGTTGCACCTGTCTTTCTATCTCATCCTTGTGATGATGAGGGTATTTGTAGGGTCTCACACTAATAGGGCCTTGCCCTTGTTGCAACACAATGGCATGGGAGTGATTCCGTTCAGGAGGCAGCCCTTGCACTTCTTAAAAATCCTCCGGAAACTGATCTAACACTTGGTTCAACTCCTGATCCTCCTTGCTAGTAAGCTGCATCTGCTGTTCTGCCCCTCTATTTTCCCCTTCCATCGATACAAAATCAACCCCTAAGCTAGTTAGAAGACCATGCAAACTCACGGAATCTTCCAAATACCCACTGCCTCTTTGTTGAATGGACTGAAATCCAGCATTCCCTTGTAATTGAACATGTTGCCCCTTATGTTGAAATTGCATCGACATCTCCTTCCAATCCACTACTACCTTTCCTAGAGTTTGTAACCAAGCCACCCTTAGGATTACATCCACTCCACCTAAGTTCAAAACATAAGCATCAGTCTCCCACTCTAGGTCTCCCATCCGAATAGGAATTTTCAAACACTTCCCTTGAGTAGTAACCCTATGGCAATCTCCTAGTCTGATTCCCAACACCTTGCTTGTTTCCACCTTCAGTCCCAACCCACTAACCAGTTCAGGGGAAATAAAAAAATGGCTAGCTCCGCTGTCCACTAAGATCACAATCGGAACCCCTTGTAATTGCCTTGCCAACCGCATAGTTTTTGCCTCCGGCATCATTGTCCCATTCAGCCCAAACACCCCCATTGTTCTGCATTCCAAAGCTATTTCAGCCTCCTCCTCAACTTCAGCTTCTAGGGCAACAATTTCTCCATTCTCATCCAAAGTTTCATTGTCATCCAAGATTAACAATCTCAATTGTTTTTCCGTGCACTGATGAAGAGGATGGAACCGCTCACCACATCGGAAACATAGGCCTTTGGCCTTTCGGTCCATGAGTTCTTGGTACGACAAATGACACACCCCTGGGTTCCTCTCCGCCGGTCCTCTCCTGTCACCTTCGGTTCCCCTAGTAGGAGTCGCTGTGGGTGAGACAACCATCCGACGCTACGCCTGGAACTCAGATGGAGCACTAGTGAAATCGCGACCTCTCCCCAATCCGGCGCTGCCCTCAAGTCGTCCCCGACCCGTCAGTTTGGAGGCTCCAGGTCTCGCTGGGTCGGGCTGACCCGAAAGTTGCCCCTAAAAGGGCTACTTCGATGCAGAGACCACCTGCGCATGCAAAGACCTCCTCCATCGACGCTCCCGAGCTTGCCATTCACCTCCTCCTCCACCGCCCTAGCTATCTTTATCAGTCGATACCTATTGACAGGTCCGAACGTACAAAACCTTCTCCGAATATCAGCTCTCAGCCCACTCATGAAATACCCCATGAACTGCTCCTCTGGTAATCGCCCTACTTGCGATGAGATAAATTCAAAAGGCTCGATATACTCCTCCACCGACTCAGTCTGCTTCAAGTCCAACAACTCCTCAAAAGGATTTTCAAACCTTCTGCCCCCATAACGATCGATAAGGGTTCGCTTAAACCTCTCCCAGTTCAACTCTTCCTCTGTCTCCCACAACAGGTTAAACCAATGGATGGTGGGACCTTCCATGCTCAGAAGGGCTAGTTTCATCTTAATCGGGTCCGAAGTATTATGAACTTCAAAATATACTTCAGTTCTCGTGATCCACCCTACAGGGTCTGACCCATCAAACATGGGTTACTCCACCTTACGGACTAACATCCTATATTCTTCCATGGTATCATCGGAGTGCTCCACCGGGTGGGATTGCCCAAGGCCTGAGTTCCTCACCCACCAACATTTGGCCCCCTTCTTGACGCATCTTCACTCCCCTGACCTTCCTCTGGCCTCTTACCCAACATTTTACTCATCTCTAGCAGCAAGGATCGCTGCATTTCTCCCATATCCATTCGCATGGATGACTGAATTCCTTCTACTCCAGCCTCCAAGTTAGCCATACGAGATTCCAATACGACTACCCTATCAGACATCTTAGGTGGCATCAAGGTGAGTTGCTTCTAACTTCACTAGTCTTCAGAAAAAACAAAGGATCGTCTCCCCCACAATTGGTATCCGACAGGTCGAACCAATGTTAGAAAACTCTAGCTTGAAAGGCTAGAGATCAGTATGTTATTGATAGTAATCAACGAAAATACTGCTATTACAAGTGATCCGAGGATCACTTACTATACCAGAGCAAGAGTTGCTCCTCAGGGAAAGAACAATTTCTCTCTGTACAAATGACACTTCTCACCCCTAGCTTGCTGAATGACCCCTCTCTCTCCTCTGCCCTCCTATTTCTCCCCTCTGCCCCTCGTACATTCTCCTGCCCCTAGTACATTCTGTTATTCCTTAATGTCCCATCAGCCCCCCTACTAACGAACTCTGACATCATTCTCTTCATTCCCTGCAGCCCCCTCTTTCTTTCTAAGTGAATACACTCTCCATATCCTAGGCTTAGTATTATTATTGTCATTGGCCCTAGCAAGGACTATCTTTTGATTGTGTTTTTCAGCCTTTTTAAGAAAATAGCTGCAAAATGTGAAAACTAGAAAGTTAAAAGACAAATTGAATAAAGTTTTTTCATAGTTGCCAGAAACATAAACAAAT
>JANTNU010000234.1:1988688-1998945 GCA_024752395.1 Erythroxylum havanense
AATAATTAATACTAATATTTTTATATAATTAATAATAAAATAATAAACCTCTTGCAACAACCATTTTAATATAAAGGATATAAAAGTCATTTATTATATATTACATTCCATTCCATTCATCTTCCAAATAATATTTCACTACATTATATTATGAACCATTCCGTCCTTCCCAAACAACTTTTTACTATATTACATTCTATTCTATTATAAACCATTACATTCCCTTTCATTCTATTACATTACATTCTATTAATTAACATCCAACTAAACAGGACCTTAGAGGTTTCCAATTATGAAAATGACACATTGAAATCATTCGCACCTAGATCAGTCATCGTTTGCACTAAGTTAGTCTATAAGGGGCAAAGTATCAGCCAAACTGATCTCTCTATTCTCATGGCATTAATAACCAACGCAATCATTATTTTTAATGTCCTCTAATTTTAAGAAAATTATTTTTTAAAAATTGGTAGAGATGACTCATTGTCATCCCTAGTTCTAAAGAGGTTTTTGTCAACTTAGTAATTCACCACACACTCTATTATTAGTGAGTTGTGATTAGTCATTATTAAATTAATGTTTCATATTAATATCCATTAATAAAATACTTTTTTAATCATAATATAATGATAAAATTATAATTAATATTTTTAAGAATTTATTTACACTAAAAAATGTATTTAATGTTACAATATTAAGGATTTATCTATTAAATTTTGAATATGTTAAAAACTTATTAGTACTTTCTATATTTATCATTGAAATTGTTACATTTATCCTCAAATTTTACGAGGACTCGATTGCCTTCCTCGAATTTGAAAGAAGGAACATCTATTTAAGTGACGTGGATGGATATGCTTGTTAAGAAGTCAGACGTATCATTTGAAAGTTCGATTGAGAACCCAATTTGCATAATCTTGTGACCTTCCATGTCTTTTCATCTTATCGTTTGAGATGTTTCTGAGCAAGTAATCAGTCAATGACACCATTTAGTTTTAATGTCTTCCGTTTCCTTAAAAATCATAATATGATGTTAGAAGAAACTATACTTTTCAACAAACTGAAAAAGAAAATTCTCAAAGTTGAAATCGTTAGCTTAGGGAAGGGAAAGCAATTAAAGCAATTGCAATGTCGATTCCTTCCTCTCTTTTCTACAAAGGTACTTGTTAGTTGTTACGAAACTACAATGCAATGCCCAGCCAAGTGACTCCAGGACCTGAAGGTCTAAGGTTAGAAAACGCGTTTAAAATTACTTACCGTAGATGTTTGGTGGGAGCACAGCTACTTCGCATTTGCTTACGTGATGGTGTATGTTCAGGAAAAATCTGCCATGCTCTACTTTGAACATTAGCCTTGACTGGTCACTCTTTCCTACCAGGTATCTAGAAACGAAGGAAGTGTATCGAGCATTGTTGAGCAAGGTTTCAAATGCCGACATCTAGTGCATTGTTTATTACTTGAGCGACCAACTAAGTATGAACACGTTATTTGGTTAATCATAGATAATAGAAAAATGTTTTGTAATCATGATAATTATCATTTGAAATTAATCATATAACTATCATTTAGTAATCATTAAAATACAACCATAATTTCTTATTAAAATACAACCATAATTTCAGGACACAAGACTCCCCCTATTATGAGAGTTGAGAGTTAAAAGAATGGATATCAATTTTAATAAGTCATCATCATTATCGCATTTAGTTTGAAGTTTCGCATTTAAGCGAAATCTGGGAAAGTCCGGTAATACGCAACCTTATCTTATATAATAAAAAGGTTGTTTCTGATAAATCTATCAATAGGTGTGACAGGTAAAAAATACAAACCTAACATTTGAATAATACAAAAGAGAAACAAAAATAAACATTAATTAGCCTAAAACTACATAAAATAAAAATAGCCTAAAACTTCAAGCACTGTTCGAGGTCCAGTAAATAACTTCATTCTCTATTCTTGGTGGCAATTCCCAATCGCATTCCAACGGACACTAAGGTCTCAAGTGATCTGGCACTGTTTGCTAGCAGGTCCTCATCAATTTGAATAGCGCCCTTACATAGTGCGCATATTTTCAAATTAAAGTTATTTAAATCTGGGAATTACTGAACAATTATCTATC
Source organism: Erythroxylum havanense (assembly GCA_024752395.1). Lineage (NCBI taxonomy): Eukaryota > Viridiplantae > Streptophyta > Magnoliopsida > Malpighiales > Erythroxylaceae > Erythroxylum > Erythroxylum havanense. The sequence continues at coordinate 1,990,808 of JANTNU010000234.1, forward strand.
TTGCGATCAAATAAGACACTACATTTGGACTCCTAATCTTTTTATGTTTAAGATTTAAATAATACAATTTAACAAATATTAACAGCTTTTTCTAACATAAAAATACAACATATAAATAATGTTTTTAAAACCGAACCGAAAATTAGACCTTAAGGTTAAAATATTCAATTGATATTAAGCCGTCATAAAATCAATTAAATATTAAATAAAATTGAGGAATATAAAAAATGATTAAAAAATATCCTTATCGAAAAAATTAAAATTTAATTAAAGATAAACTGTGAAATATAAATAAATAAATATATATATATTTATAAAAACTGATTAGTTTATAAAAAATTAATAAGATAATTATTTTTAACAATAAAATTTATTAAACTAATTAAAATTTACAAATTACGGTTCGATTTAAGATTTTCAGTGTAAGTTAAACCTACTGGACGGCATACGAAACTAGTTCTCTCATTTCGTCGTAATGAACTAATGATGGAAAACACGGATTGATTGGAAAATGTGTTGTAAAGAACAAACCTTTTCAAAAACGCAAATGACCGTGCTCCCACCAAATGAGAAGTACCCAAACTGCAAATACAACATAGAAGGCGATTAGAAGCCAAACTATGTGCACATGTTGTACAAGTTAATAACAAAAGTAACAGCTTGCTCACCTCATCTCCCTTCTTGACATCGTCACCTTCTTTCCTCAAGAATGTTATGCTGCCAACCATAGTTGCTCCGATGGCAACGAACGCCACCTGTAAACCAAGATGATATGAACATGTCAAATTACTAATTTGCACAAAATGAACAAAACATCAACCCAACTAGCAAATAAACTTGCAATTCTCCTGTCATATTTCCACAACCAAACAGAGAACAGGAGGGATTATAATTGTGTTCTAACCATCCAAATTAAATCTCATCATCATAATCAGATCTTCTTCAGAGCGATGGTCATGCTAAGGAAAAATAACCTTGATCTTTCCTATATGATGATTATCAGAATTTAGAACCACTGAGTTTGATTCGTGCTATGGTAGAAAAGAAACTAGGCATGAGCTACAAAAATGTAACGCCCCATTATATTCACAGGCAATAAGCTATTGCAGTTATAATTTGTTCTGAAAGGGGGCTTGTCAATGTCCCCGTGAAGCTATTGCAGTTATAATTTGTTCTCAAAAAGAACTTGTTAATGTCCAAAAGACGAAGACGAACACAGGAAAAAAAATATTTTTTGTTTCAGTGATGAACCTTTCCGAAGTCTCGGGTAGAAATAATTGATACAACTCGCTTATTCTCTGTGAAGACATTACAATACGTACTATTGACAGCAATAGGATTAACCTGCAAATATGAAGCAGTACACATCAGGGAACGACCAAATAAAAAATTGTGCAGATTAGAAACAATTAACCAGTATTTCATGTTGCTTCAGCTGCAATTAGTCCACATTACCGTATATAAGCTTCCAGGTATATGTATAAATTGGTCTATCGTTCCTGAAACTGGAAAATGGTAACGGTGGTAATCCTGCAACAGTTTCCAAAAGAGAAATCAGAAAATCTGGGTATTATGACAATTTTAGTCTCTTTGCAGCAAAACAGGAGATGTAAAGAAAATAGTGGAGAACATCCAAGTTAGTCCCTAATTTATGAAAATTTGAGGACAAGGAATTTTTATTGTTATAAATTGTGTCCTCCTAGTTTCATAGTCCAACTGGAGATTTTCTGTTCTTTCTTTCTTGCTTCACCACCGATGCAAAGCATAGCCCAACAATGTCCTTGCAGTGTATGGATGAACATGTAGGCCATTAGACTTCATCTCTTGAAGTTATCAAAGTTCTTTTGTCGTTAAACTCAAATTCTAAATTGTGAACACGATAGCAGATAAACAGAACTTTGCAATAGCTCTTCTCTGTGTCTATTAGGCAATGGCCAACTTGTAATCCACCTACCAGAGAGGGTTCAAGCATTTAATAGTACTCTTTACCTTGATATTTCATAGCTAGTGGCAACAAGTTGGAGATAGGTTTGGAAAACTAAAACAGACTGTTCCCGCCAGCATAACTTTATATTTAAGGCCTTGAGTTGAGCCAGTTAATATACAAAAGAAGCCAGAGCAGCAGAATATGAAAAGAGACAGTGTCAAATACCTGAGGGGCCAAGCGGAATATAATTAATGTTCCATCAAGAAAGGTGTCAGAATGCTTTTTATCTCCCAGAAGACCTTGAATAGAGAATTTCCGGCCCTGGAATTCATAAGAAACACTACTTAGAATAAATAAAACAAGAAAAGGAAAATAATGAGAAATGCATAATTTCTATAACAATAAACAAAGAATATGTCTATGATCTGGACTTTGATGCAATGTATTTAAACTCGCCATATGCAAAGAAACAATATTATTCTCAGCTTTAAGTATCTGATTGACAATGTAAGGCTGTACCACTGGATGATTGTGTTATTAGTACTTGGTTCTGGGTAGATCTCAACCAACTGAAGTTTGAATTCACTCATTTTCTAGAAATGATTGCAACATTAGACTGGTAACCTGATTGATTGGCCATGGGAATTGTAAATATTCTCCAGAACTCGAATATTTCTTGGTCATTGTCAAAGGGCATAGTACCTAAGGATCTTAAAAAATTTCAGCTAATCAGTCTGGTTCAAAATATACCAGATGTACACAGATCAGTATTGGTTCTTCTCCCTGTAAGAATCACTAGACTTCTAGTCACACTTGGACCTTTTTCCTTTTCAAAATTTTGGGTTTGTGGGCTAGACTGGGGATCAGGTTGTGTGGTTTCTAAATTTTAAAATTTTAAAAATATATGTTTAATTAGACTCGGACTTGAACTCGGGCTCGGGATTGGAATGAACTGCCCGATTGGAATTCAGGCCCAAATCCAAATATTCGAGTCCTAACCCGTTGCCAAGACTAGATGTGTGTGCAAATTTTAAGAAATAAATTTCCATACAAAAAAAACTATCTTATCTACAAAAGTGTATCACCAACAAAGTGAATCAGCAACATTCTAAAAGCTTCCTCCACCGCATTCAAAATCCTAGTAGATCTTTCCAACAGAAAAGTAAAACTCCAGGTGTAAAAGTACCTTAATCCAGAATCTTTGGCTATCTTGTAATGATTTAAATGCCATTAGACGGCTATCTGCAGCACTCACGGCAACATCATCACATTCCATTGAAGCAATCGGCCTTGCACCAGGCTTTAACTCTCTTATGAAGAACTCATTGAATGTCTGTACACAAGCAAAATTCAATCAAATGCTGGCTAAACTCATCTGAAATTCAACACTGCCAATAGTTAAACAACCCACCCAACAACTGGAGCAAATAACATTTAAACTCCTGTCAGCCCCATTTGCACCTCAAAGGCTGTTTTATTATTTCCAAGATTCAATGCATAAAAGATATGAGATAATTTCAGAGTTGGGTTGCTAGGAATCGAGATTTAGATATATTCCATCTCATTATGTTTTTTCTTAGACTATGCCTAACATACTGTGTTCACGAAACAGTGCCCTCAAGCAAAATTTATTCCATTTTTTTCATCTTATCTTAGGGGATTCAAATTTATTGATCTTAGCCCTACTCCACTGAGGCCTACGAAATCGTGATAAACCTATATGAAAAGTAATCACAAGTTTCTCTCTGTATGAAAAGTAAATGTGTTCACCTTGAAGTGTTCCACAGGGTACTTGACTTCAGCCAAATTGATTTGATCCTACAAAACAATTTCACCAAATATGAATGCATAACTAGTATGTCCTTAACAAAAGACAAAAAACTACAGAGAATAACTGTAGAACGCAGTTAGAATAATCGGGCAAATGTAAGAGAACAAAGATGACATTCAGCATATCATATTTCAAGTGTTTGGCATTATTGAACAGAGAATAATCCATGAGGAACAAATAAGCGTACAAAGGCAAAGAATTTAATAAGAAATACTCTCAACAGCTAGGGCTACATCAAAAGGTCAACGCTCTAAACACAATCCAGTGATTTGATAAAACAGATTAATAAAAGGAAAATCTCTGTAACTGCATATTCTGCCGAACCTTGTGACAAACAAAGACTAATATTTTGTGAAATTCGACAACAAACTCCCAAAAGAGTAATTTGAAAATGCCACCTCACAGCTAGATTGAAGCTACTAAACATAAACAAAAGCTCTTGAGCCCCTTGATAGGGGAAAACAATCCTAGAACCAAGGCACAGAAATTCCAGCATACAAGAACCTCTGCAAAAGCTACTGAACTCCAACATACAACAACTGCAAATGTTCACCTTCAGAAAATAATAATTAAAAGAATTATCTCATTTCCACAAGAAAGAAGACAGGATCAGTGGACCTTCTTTTAAAAACAAATTTATATCATTGAAAAGAACCAAACAGCTAAAAGCTATAAACAAGGATTTGACAGAAATCCCTGCTTCCCTAGAAAGAATAGGATTGGATTTCTATCTTTCCAAAAAGACATTTAAAAAGAAAAATAAACAATCCACCAAATTTTACAGGACACATAGCTTGATAACTGCAAAAAGTAAATCGTACGATTGAAATAAAAAATGAAAAGAAAATTTGGAGGAAGGTTTACAAGTACATCTTCTAGCACCAAAAAGCTATAGGCAATTCTCATACTACTGACGAAATCTTCATTTCTTGGTACCAACTATTGTTTGTACCAACATAATTTGAAATTTTAAAGAAGATTAGCAAGGAGACATTGAGTGAATTGTCTACAGTCAACATGAATACTTTATTACAAGTCCACGTGAAAGTATTAAAGACTAGCCAGGTAAAATTTACAATTCATTGCAGGTCATTCTTTAACATGACATGCAACATGTATTTGGAATTAGGACCTTAAATGCAAAAGTTTCTAAGATGTGATCCTGTATTTAGCATTAGTATCCTACCTTAAAAAATTCAACAAACTTGGGGATGTCTTTAGCAGACTCAACAGAATTCATTTTCTTTCCTTGCTTCTCAGAGATGCTTTGCAAAATTTCCTTTGCACCTGCATCCACATTTCAGTAGCAAAGAACACATTGAATAAGATTGCTGAGTTGATACATACAACAGTAACAATTTGAGTTTTTGATACTCAAACAAGATAATCCATGCATGGTTGGAATATGATGAAAGAGCAGAACGTGAGAAATTGAAAGTGATTCATGGAATATTCCCTTTTCATAGCAGCTAATAGATTATATCCTTTTTTTATCAATGTATTCCATATAGTTTTAGCCCTCCCTATCTCTTTCATATCTACCAATTACCATAAACTATTCCATGCCCATAAATCCACACATCTATATTAAGAAATTTTGTCAAGTAAGATTCTTATCGTATCTCCAATAGGCACTAACTCCACCCTCTTACAAGTCAACTCAAAGCTCAATATCTTCTTTTTATAATTAGTATCTGCTTCTGAACTGTCATTGCAGGTAACCATCTATTGGTATTTTATTATTGTTACTTGCTATGATAGGAAATATAGCTTTCTTCTCCATCCAGCAGCTAACTGTTAAGTATGGTCAGCAAAATTGGCTGAGTTGCTAGAGTCGATCACTTGCAGCAGTACTGTAAAAGTATGACAAAGGAATGTCCAGAGATGCAATATTAATAAGAACCATTACTAAATGAAATTGCAGTTTATTAAAAAAATATTAATTCCTTAAGGATTTTTTTTTGTAAAATGATTTGGATAATTGTTTCAGATAGATATTAAAAGAACGAACACTTGAATAGTCAAATATCAATTCGTAAGAAATCTTTTTAATATAAAGTTTGGTTTCTTCAAATGAATTGATTGATACCTTTATCCATGAGGCGCAGTCCTACCTTTGACTGGTAAATTGCTCTCATTGACAAAACAATCTTTCCATCAATTAGCTCCTCCACTAACCTCTTTGTCCTTCGATCAAATACCTAGTGCAATAAGGTGAAAGCTAAGAAACCACAGGTACGGGAAGTCATTCTAAATGCAATGACATGCTATGCAATGGGCATCAGCAACTTAAGTGGTATGTAAAAGATTACACAACCGTAGTCATTGGAGAGTTTCAATTTCCACAGTTAGTTACTACCCCAGCTACATGATTAATCCTAGTCCATTAGAATCTCATCGCAGCACATGCCTACATAATGTGATCTGATATCCTGAAAAATCTTCAAAACTAAAAATAGCACAATGACAGCATGATCCGTATTCTTTCATCTGCTTGTCCTCAACTTATATCATATCTATCTCATTGCATACAACAAAAATATAGCCATTAGAAGGATAAAATTTGGTAGGAAATGGGGAAAATCTTGAACTAATGCATTTTAGTGTACTTTGAAATTTGGGTTCAATATTTGCTAGCAATTTGAGAACCCCTTGAGCACAATAGTAAGTGGAATACAAAAGGCCAAATTTTGGACAATGCATATGAGGAGCCAAAAGTAACAACTCCTTACATAAAAAAGTTAAGCGACTAAAGGCAGTGGGCGGAAAGCATTGGAAACAACAAGTTTACAAAACCAAATTGAAGTGCTTTACATAAATGTTCTCCACGAATAATGTATGGAATATTTGTTGGCAAAATACACAGAAGAAAGGATAGAAATAAAGCATACCAGAATATGGGATGCATATGACCCGGAGCGCAAACCAACATCATATGAGGCAAAATGGGCCCATTCACTAAGTTTAAACATCCACCTGCCAATAAATGATCATAACATAAAACTGAACCAAGATCCATGAAAATAGAAATTACTTGAACAAACAAACTACAACAGCAAAATAGTTAAAATGTAACTTCACAATTCTCTCACCCATATGAAGCTTGCTTATCAGTCAGAAATCCTCCAGTCATTATTTGGTTTCCAGTTCCTTCATCAAAACAGAGGCTCAAATGGATCACAGTGTTCAGCTTGTCAGAAACTTCAAGACCCTCACCACAAACAGGGCAGCAATTCAAAAGAGGCTCGCTGTAGAAAAGACACCATGGTGATATTTCTGGCAATTGCAACATAGTAAATTTATATTGACACTTTTATGATTAAGTAGACTTGGGTGTTTACCACATGTACCATGCAAAGATTATTATATGTAGAAATACGAAGATTACTATTATGTTTGACAATGTACAGAGAAATACAAATATGGTATAACAATCAATCTAATTAATACTAATTCTCTAACAACTTATTATAAATGTGTGTTTTGGGGATGGATATGCAAATTCGAGATCACTATATCTTTAGTTACCTCGAATTTGCATATTTCATACCCAAAAAACATATTCTAACGATGCCAAATTGATTTTAAAAAAACAAATGATAAGGACTCCTAAGATCTACACAAGAGCATAATATAAGACATGCACAACTCAAGCTTTTTCATCTAAGTTGTAAAGTTTTTACTTCTCTTGTTGAAATGCAAGAAGCTCAGCCAACTCATCGAGGCTCACAACACCATCCCCATTCTTGTCAGCAGCTTTGAATAGCTCCTCTTTCTAATTTGCAAGTTTAAAAGGAAGCAATTATAATTCAATTGTGCACAATTATAAATAGAAATCAAAAGATGTAAAATTTGGATATTCAACTTTTTATATGAAAACCCGCCCAATGATTTCATAAGAAACACATTCAGAAGTAAATTATAATTCAAAAACCTCATTGACCAGTTAACTCCAATTTCCAATTACTATATGAAAATGTCACTTCAGTATCGTGCTTTCATGTTAAGAACCCAAAACACAAGATATATTTTAGTCCTCCAAAGATCTGTAATTGTCTACTACGCAATAATGCGCTGATAAGCACAGGTTTTATATGTAAGCAAAAGTATTGCTAAACCTTGTTGGTTGCCACTTGGTTGCCAAAAGCCTGAACTAAACTGGAGAACTCGGAAAATGATAGTTGACCATCTTCATTGTAATCCTGTGTGCAATGTAGGACTCAGTGATTTGATAGGCAGTTGTCCATAATAAGAAACACATTACAGAATGTATATGTGAGAAAACTATCAGTGGAAGATATTACCGTTAGTAATTAATATATTAGCTGTATATATTCTTAACATAAGTAGATATTCTGTAATTGGTAAATAGATATTCTG
>JANTNU010000234.1:2063874-2078918 GCA_024752395.1 Erythroxylum havanense
TATACAAACAAATTAGTTATTAATTAAATTTAAATAAATTGTAAAAACATTTCAATTAAATATAAATGTGCTTTTTTCTCTCTTTAATAACAGATTTTAAATTATATAAAAAAAATTAATTTAACTTTTAAAATTATTATAGCCTTAGCAATTCAGAAAGTTAGTTTTAACAATATTTTATTGATTTAACTAATAAAATCAAAATTTCCAATGACGAATAAGCTTTTATGAACAATTGAACATCCGCCAAAAGAGAAAAACAACCTTTAACGTTTAAATTAATGCTTGAAAATCTTTATATTTTAAGGTATTTAAATTGAACTATAACACTTACAAAACATTCAAAATGAACCATAACATTTAGAAGACGTGCAAGATGACCCTTCATTACTAATGATATTAAGTTTAAGCGTTCTTGAATGAACCTTTTAGTTTATATGAATCTTTTAGTTTTACGTAATTGGACAAGAATAATTCCATTGATAAAATCAGCAAAATACTTAAAAAACCAACATTTTCAACTAAGTTATTAAATTAATAAAAAATTAATCATTTAGTTTAAAATTTAGACACATTTTTAAAAATTTAACACCATATAATCTGTTTTCTTTTTATCCAAAATCACGAGCACCAAGCATAAGAAAATTACCAAGCTATAATTCTAATAGGAGCAGCAAGTGCTTTGATGCTCTAATTTCATTTAATGACTATTAATTACTACCTTTCCTTACTGTTCCATTCTAATTCTACGTGGGAAAATGCCAAAAGATAAGATAATATTCGGAAAATTGGCACATCCCAAAAAATAATTGAGCCTTAGAAGATTATATTACAATTTACATATTCTCCATCTCCCCAGCTGGAACTGAAACCCATCTGAATCTGATCCTAAATTTCATACTTTTTGAGACCACAATCTGATCAGAGCACACTCCCTCTTGATTGGCAAAGCAAAACTGTGCATCAGACATCACTTTTTTAATACGTTTTCCAACATCATAGGACCAATGATGCCACAGTTTCTTTTGGTTATTTCACCAAACCAAAGAAGAAAGAACTCAATAAGGTCCCTTCTTCCCACCTCCAGCTGCAGAAGCATCAATCCCCCAAAAATTCAGTTCACACACGCTGTGTGTGTCACTAAGCTACCCGATGTCAGTATATTCTGGAAATGACGAAAAATCTTCTAGCCCCGAGACAAAACCAGGAACATAGTCATGCGGGAGAGGTTCGGAACATTGAAATGCAAAAGGATGCTCCTCATCTACACATGGAATACATACACTATCACTCTCCTCAGTCCAACCATTGCCAATGTCGGCCAATGCCAAGTCAAACCTCAAATTTGGATCACTAGATGAGACTGTCCGAAATGGCTGTGCGGCAGAATCAGCAAACAGGTTGCGAAGCTCACCATGCTCCACTGAAGTTCTCTTCAACTTTGATCTAGAGGTCTTCATGGAGTCAGAAACAGTGAGCTTGTGCTTACCCAAAGGTGTTAACTTTGAAGATGAGCGCAATTTGGCATCACTTGGTGAAAAAGCACTTGATGGCCAACCAAGGCCGTCTTCATTGCAAGACCTTGCCGCCTCCCTAGGTTAAAAAAGGTAGGCTTTATTAACAAGTTCATCAAGCACTCAACCCATCACTATAAAACCGATATGAAGCACATTATATCAGAGAACTTGAGCAAACATCACTTTTCCAAGATCAAAAAACTTAAGCTAAATGCATTATAACATCTATTGATAAACAAATTTCAGGAATCCCAATATCATAGTAGTGTTCTTTACTGAATTTGCAATCATAGTAGTGCTCTTTACTGAATTTGCAACATACTTGGACAAACAGGTTCCATGGCACAATTTCTCCCATAAAAAAATCATGATTAAGGTCTTAGTGTTCCAACAGATGATCAAGAATGTGGATGTTCCAAGAAGCATACCTGAATCGACTCTCAGCCATGTTTGTGGAAGTTCTTAGAAGATGGTCTTTAACATCCTCGTCCACAGATGCTTGTCGGTCTGAGCCTGGTATTGACAAATGTAGGACAGGAGGCACTGGAAACATAGAATCAGTTTCCTCCTGTTGAAACTCCAATGTTACTTCGAGATGTTCACTGATAGCTGGAGCATCTTCTATCTGGTTGGGAAGAGAGGCTGCATCATCTAGATGTCTATTGTTCGAGTCATGAAGTGCAGCCACTAGCAATTTGCATTGCCCCACATTGGTGAAGTTCATCCTTCTTTGAGGTTCCTTCGTTAATTTTGAAGATATTTGATCAGCATAAGAATTTATACACCCTCCACCATAATAAAGACCATTCCGAGAATATGAGAGATTTTGAGAATGCTCAACGCGAGATCTCATCCTCCAGATGGATGAAAGTAGGAAAGTAAAGTGCTTCTGGAGAAGTAACTCATTATCTGGCTGTTCAGCAGCAACATTTAATAGCATTCGAATGTTGTCCTGCAAAAATGACATACGTCAACACATTTTCTTTGAAATCAAAGCTCTGCTGTACCACTTGAAGCCAGGAACTCAGCAAAAGCTATGCCTATAGGTGAAATGTGCGAAGAAGATAAGAATAACATTTATTGATATCTCCTCACAAGACCACCGGTCAGCATACAATGTTACTAATCCCCAGCATCAATAAGACAAAAGATAATTCGAAAGTCCACATGGCATGTCTCCGGAGTAACAACTTCCATTTGTCTCTAATTATATACGCCAAATTGTCCACAAGAATCATTGGATGTCCTCAGAAGAACTAATTCCCTCATAAAGAATGCACAAGATGAAATGAAAATTTAAATGATTATTTCCACTTACCTCAGTAACCTTAAGGATGGCTTTGCCAGACCCCACGTTGCCTGTCTTATCATTAATCTGATTTTCAGATGCAGATAAAATATATTTTTGGATCAGTTCCCTATATCTCTCACAACAATGGGTAGGATGGCGATATCTTCCCCTGTAAAACCCTCCAGCAGTCATTCCATAGAGTGCATCACTAACCAAGTTCCAATTGGGGCCATATTCATGAATAACAGCACATATTATTGCATCCTCCTGTGCCAACCATGAATCGGCTGGTGGAACATAATCTTTTGACCAAACATTCCCTTTTTTTAACTTCTCTGATTTTATAGTCAACACCCGCTTTACTGGCATTGCTGTAATGGAGATTTTTCCTCCCATTTTGCTCCTGTTTGCTGGTCTCTGCTCAAGATCAGTAACATCTGTATAACGTTCTCGCAGCTTAGACATACTCAAATCCAAATCTGGAGGGCATATATCACTACGGGTTATCTTGAATTTCTTAGCCTTCTTCCCTAAGATCTTCTCAGCTTCAACAGCATGAGTGACCTCTTCTTTCTTGCGCTTTTTATGAACATTTGAATATACTGACACTGAATCTGAGCAAGTGACATCAGTTGTATCATCATCCATGGACAAAGTTTCCACCGATGGCTCTTCTTTCACATGTCTCATTTCAGAAGTCAAAGATCCTTTCTTCAGAGATTTGAACTTCGCTTTTTTTGTTTTCTTTTTAGATTTTGGTTTAGGATTGCTCGACAATTCATTCCTGCTTAGAGAATACAAAATATGTTAACCAGTCTCGCTCTTCAAAGTACCAATATCTAGATGCAAGGAAATATGCTTTATATGCTACTGACTTCCAACACCATTATACATTATTAATCATCATCATTCTTTTGTATACTAACTATAACAAGGCCTCCATTGAATTATGGCTTTTCAAGGAAATCCATATGGTTTGCATTAAAAGTTGTAAAGAACTCCAAGATGTATCTTAAAATATAGTCCTCTTGTACTTAGATTTTAAACACCATTGACCAAGAAAGAGTAATAACTCCCAACATAAGAGCTTAAGGATGAATTCAAATAATCTTACATCGTAGTCTCAAAATCTCCATTTTCTTCCTCTTCCTTTGCGTTAGCTTCAGCCTCCAGTTCTTCCATCAACTAAATATCATTAAACACAAAAATTAGAATCCCCAAATGAACAAAGAGATTACTCAGATGTTAAAAACACACCCAATATCTATCATCATATTAGTAAAGCTATTCACCTGATGTTGAGCTAAGGCCTCCACTTGCTGTCTGTAGGCCTCAGTAGCAAAATCAGCATCCCATCCTAATATCATTGTACAAACCAATGCTTAGTATAAATAGAGCGTCTAACAGAATTTCAAATTCATCAGGAAATGCCTTTGGAATAATGAGATGTAAAACAATTTAAATACTCATAGAGAAGTACTAAAAATTTACTTTATGCAGAAAATTGAAAATACAGAAATTGCAAAAAACCTTACCTGATGCATACTAACAAACAAGCTACTCCCAATTTCCTCATAAATAAAAAATGTAAACATGCTCGGATTCATGAAGGAACAAAAATAAAGAATTATTCAAACAACAAATGCTTACTTTCATACACAAGCGGTTCCTCATCGTCATCAATCTCAGCTTCCATTTCTTCTTTATACTTCTCAATGCGATCAAGTTCCCATTCAGCCTCCTCGAACTCAACTTGAGAGTCTATTGCGGCTTTGTTTATTATTGGATCCCAGAGTTCCATAAATCGTATTGCGTACCTATCAATTGGACGTAGATGATTCTCAAATGATGAGATAGCTTGTCCAGCAGCAGCTGCCGCTGCAGCCATCTGTTTGACATTAGCCAACATGTCAACATCGTCTTCGTTGCTAGCAAAAGTTAAAGTCTTCTCTTCAAAGGGAACAACTGGATCAACTTTGACAACACTTTCTCTATTATAAGGTGTCATCTCCAGGTCAGCAGGTTCATCAGCTTTTACATCATCATCAATCGCATACTCATCATCCTCCAATCTCCCAATGGCTTCTTCAGTAAACTCTTGGTTGTCCACAGCTTCTTCCTGCTCTACCTTCTTCAAAGCCATGTAATCAGCTTCATCCTCAGCATATTTTAAAGCAGCCTCAACATCTGCATTTGACAAGGAAATCCCGTTTCCATTATGATGGTTCTTTTCCTTTTGAATATTCTTGACTGGAAGGGCTTTAAGTCCAGAGAACAATTCCAAGGGATCGAGCTTCTTAAAAAATTCAGTATTGTAGCCGCCACTCTGTATAACTAGATCGTCAAGAGCACGTTTTTGATTCGCTTTCTTTAGGATATTTTCTTCTATAGTGTTCTCACTGATTAGCCTGTAGATATGCACTTCACGAGTCTGCCCTATTCGATGGCAACGATCTTGAGCTTGCTGATCCATGGCAGGATTCCAGTCACTATCATAAAATATAACTGTATCTGCCCCTACTAGATTGATGCCAACACCCCCGCTACGTGTAGACAAGATAAACAAGAAGATTTTGGGATTAGTGTTGAATCTTTGCATTAATGTTTGCCTCTCCTCCGGCTGGGTGGATCCATCTAAACGCATATAGGTGTACCCGTACAAATTTATGAAAGCCTCCAAAACATCAAGCATCTTAGTCATTTGGGTGAATATCAATGCTCTATGACCTTCTGATTTTAACCTTCTGAGCAAAATTGCAAGCTCTTGCAACTTACCACAATCAAACTGAATTAGTCGTCTGTCAGGAAAATAAACTTGCCTCCGTACAATTGCAGGTCTAATAGGTGAGAGTAGAGGCAACAACATTTCAGAACATCTTTCCTTGTAAGTTGGATGCAGAAATACAGAAGTATCTGCCTTACTACTACACCAACAATAAGGTATTGGGGCTCGTGCAGCTGGTATTGCAAACATAAAAGACTCGACAAGATCAATCATCCTCTGAAATCGTTCAATGGGTGAAAGAACAAGATCAGCAAGCTTAGAAGAGAATAAATAAGATTTTCCTTCAACCTTTTTTCTATGAATAGCATGAGCAGGAAGCTCCAATGTGAGAAGTTCACGCATGGTTGTTGAGTACACGGGCCTTTTCTGACACCTCAAGGAATTCCACCATGCAACAGATGCTGCTCGTTCCTTTGCTTCTTGTAGCCTCTCCTGCACTACTGCCTTCCTTATCTCTTCAAATATGTTTGCTTCAGGAAACCTCTTGCAATGTTTAAATCTAGGCCCAATTTCATCTATCCTATCAACGTTCACACGCTCCGTGATCAAACTTCCAGGGGTTTCAATAGCTTTTACCATATCGCTCTCCCAAGAAGTCATGGTAAAATCCAGATCAGTAAAAAGAAGACCCAAATTATGGAGGTCTACGGTTGAAAAGGAACCAGATGAAAGCATTGAACAAACCAAAGAACTTAATTGAATGTCTATACCAGCCATATCAAAAGAACTAATAATTGGGCGACCTTCAAATAAGTCAGGATGGTTGCAGACTTTACGAAGTTGCATTATAATGCTAATCATCCCAAAAAAGTTGGCACTAGCAAGTGTGGCTTGCGTCTCCGAACTAGCAATGAAGTCCTCATACAAGTTCCGCTGCCTTCTTGAAAGTCTACAAGAAATGACATGCTCATGTTTTAGGGGAAGCTGCTTCTCTACATCCCTTTTCAATCGACGTAATATAAATGGACGGAGAACATTATGTAGACGATCAATGACTTCTTTGTTCACTCTTTCCTGTCCTTCCACCATTCCTGCTATTGGATTACAAAACCAATCTTTGAATTCTTGATGAGATTGAAAAATGTGAGGCATCAGGAAGTGCATTAGTGACCAGAGCTCCATGAGATCATTCTGAAGGGGGGTGCCCGTTAGTAGAATACGTCGCTTGGAATTGAAGTTTAAAAGAGTTTGCCATCTTTGAGATTTCCAATTTTTTATCAGATGGGCTTCATCCAAAATCAAATATTTCCACTTCTTCCTCTTGAAGACCTTAGAATCCTGTATTACCAATCTGTAAGTTGTAATACAGACATGGAAAGAATTTGGTTTCATCCAACCTTGCCTCTTAAACTTGCGCTCCTTTGCACTGCCAAAGTAGGTTAGAATCTTAAAAGCAGGACACCATTTAAGGAACTCTGTTTCCCAATTAAGCATGACACTTGTTGGAACTACAATGAGATGGGGACCCCAAATTCCTTTTTCACATGCCAGGTGAGCAAGCAGAGCAATAGTCATGATAGTCTTGCCAAGCCCCATTTCATCAGCTAAAATACCATTTAATCTTTTCTCATACATTGTAACAAGCCAATCCAGACCAATATGCTGATACTCACGAAGAGGGTATTTAAGAAGGAAAGGAAACTTGGTGCGCACTTTAGTTGTGGAGAATGTATTGCCTGTTGGCTGTGCAGATCTTGCAGCTGCAGCAGCATCAGCAATCCTGTCTTCACTGTCCATTCTTTCTGAGATATTTTCATCTCCACATATTTGTTCTTCAACAAGAGGATGTAGATCTTGCAAGGATTCACCAGGTAAAACAGGTTTATTAACACAGTTCTCTTGGTGATTCAGCTTAGCATCCTCACCTTCTTTGGGTTCTACCTCGTTCTCTGACAAAGCGGATTCATATTCAGATTCATCCTCTGAAGCTTCACTATTGCTGCACTCCTATTTAAAAAACATCAGTGATGCATGGCAACCAAAATGGATATCCACATCTAATAAGTAAAAACAGTCAGTTTAACCTACCTTTTTATACCTTGCAAGCAATTCTTCCACAGGAATTTCACTCTCCTTTTGTAGTAATGATACCTGTTAATTAGTAGCTATATTCAGCTCACGTATCAAATAAGCAATCAAACAACAAGCACTTCAGAAGTCGTAAATAATTTCATAACAGTCATTAGCTACCTTTGCCATCTATAAAACCATCAAAGCTAAAGAACAAGATATATATGAAGCACTCTTACCTCATCTATAGCATTTTTTGGATCTGTTTTTGCCAGTTCATCCTCCTCTGACAAGGTTGTCTCATCATCCTGATCATTGAAGCCAAATGATAAATGTTAAGACATTTTGCAAACCCACGAAAGCCGCATAAACACAAGCACAGATTATTTTGCTTGAACTTTCACTGGAAAAAGAGTAATGTCATTTCTCATATCGACTACCACTTCTTGAGTACCCAGAACTTATCAAACAAAAAAGGAAGATAAAAAATAAGAGAGTGGACAGATGCAGTCTTTGAGTAACAGATAACTATAACTATAGCAAACAGAAGAAACCCTGGTAAATTAGAAATAAGATAGTCAATATCAGTAATATACCTAACCTTCAGAGCACCAAATCATTATGTTGGGACAATTGCAAATACAATGTGCTTGAGCAATTACCATGAGTCATAAACAGATAAAGTGCTGAATAATGAAAGACAAGCTACCACATTAAGTACCTTTTCCTCCCCAGTAGTAAGTACAAAATCACCATCTTCCTACATCATATAGGGAACAAGCAAATGATGTTAAGCATAGGAACAGTATATAATCTCAGATAATGCAAATACTGAATGTGTAGGCATCATAAAGGAACAAAACAATCAAAACCGTCACCCATCAATACAACCCCAACATTATCAGATTCCAAATTCAAAGCAATGCCTATAGTACTTTCCAAAATGCCTATAGTACTTTCTTCAAATTTCAAATTCTACTAATTCCCCTGCCATTACGTCATCAGGAACATAAATCAAGCAATCCCATCGCCAACTTGAAGTATGGTACCGGTATTTACAATCTTTATTTCCCTATTATATTGCTCAATATGTTAATGAATAATATTACCAATCTCATCGGCTCAAATGGTTACCATAAGTATTTCCGAACCCCTCCCCCCAACAAAACCAAAAAAATGCCTATAAAGGACTAATCCATTATTTCTTTCATCGCCCCAAACATGCCAATATCAGTACTAATGGTACGAAATGAAACTCCTTGGTCAAACAACTATTCATAGCTCCTAAAGAAAAACAATAGGATTAGACAGTCAGAAGGTATGCTGTTAAGATAGACTGGTGAAAACATGTTATGAGAAGTTCAAGATAAAAACCGGGCCTAAAGAAGCTAGCTATATGATTACATATTAGGGATTGGACATTCTGTCTCTCCATTTTATCTTATTATATATTATATATTCCGGGGTTATCATGTAATTAAGGATTAGACACTCCTGAATATATATATACATACATACATACATATATATGTATATATATACATACATACATATATATATATATATGTATGTGTATATATATATAACTACCAAAAATTGCAAGAAACAAACCATACTCCTCGGTAATTAACAACATTAGCACTATGGATAGTTACGATATTTAAATCATATGGAAAAATCATAAAGGTCAACAATTTCATACCAAATTTCAACGAGAAAATTCATAATAATTTAGGCATGCGGAGCAAGTAGTAGTCAACAGAATATGAAGGAAAAGAATTAAAAAGGCCAACAGTATACACATTTTAAAGCAAAGAGAAAACACATTTGTATGTATAGGTGCATATGCACACACTCAATGATGCGCACAGCCTTTACCTGTTCTTCATTGAAGTCATAAGGCATATTGTGCTGTTTTATTGGCTTCCCAAAATTTTCTGATCGATCTCTGCTTTCATAACTTGGAAATTCAACTAAATGTTCTGATTTGGACAAGGCTCCATTATTTTCAGCCTACAGTGAGCAAATAGATATTATGTTGAGCCCATTGAACTGACTTAATAATAAAAAACTGGAAACCATAAACACATACAACTTACACAACGACGACCACCAACAAGTATGCTTTTCATGTCACCATCTTTAACATCAGAATGATCATTTTCCTTTTCTGCAGAAGTTTCATCTTTAATAATCCTGAGATCTGTTAAGTTTAATATAATATCAGTCAATCAGAGTTCCTTGGTCTCACCAAAGGTTTCCTCCACTGTAGAGGGAGTGGCTCTGGTTTCAGACTTCTCTGAATCACTACCTCCACTAACTGCAATTTGAGGTATCAACAAAAAGAATAATTAAAAGAATAACACCGCAGAAAAACAAAACTGCTTTCATTATTTGACCCCGAAACATAGAAGAGACAGATAACCAAAGAAATGGACTATTGAAAAAGAAATCCATAAACACAATATATCAAAATTTTATTCCTTATGCAGCATCACATATAATCAACAAAATCAATTCCAGAACAAACTTGTAGAGCAAACTCCATGTCCCAAAACTCAGAAAGAGTGAAATCAACTCACCTTCCTTTGCCGAATACCGTTTAAGCAATTCCTCAACTGGGAGATCAATTTCATTCTGCAAAGCTGCCAATTCTTCTTGTCTCTCTTCTTCAGTTATAAGAGCCTCATCTTCCTCAATAGTGTGCTCATCATCTTCCTAGAACAAGATCACCAAATGTCAATTATAATCTCATGGCAATAAAAATGCATGGAGAAAACAAGATCACAGGTTTCATAGAATTCACGGAAAAATTGGATCAATGTAGCTTAATAACATCAACATAAATAATTGCAAATCAGAATTCATAGTTCAAATCATGAAAATAATGAACAAAATAGGGACAATGAATTTCTCAATCTACATCTACCCCACTCCAATCATTCTCTCTCTTTCAAATGTTATATTCCTCATGGAACAATCAGATTTTAGTAATACTTATAGAAGCGAACTATTTTAATCCTCTGACCTTTCTTGTTACTGAAGTCGACTATCCAAGGCATAGTAATGAAGTCTTCTCAGTTAACTCCATTAGAGAGTTCTGTTTTTTATCCTTAGAACCAAGTCTTTCCAGTTAATTCTGTTACAGAACTCAATTCATCTACTTACAACTGAGCAACTGAGGAACATATTTAGTAAAAGGAAACTAAGATAATTACAACAAAAATACATGATGGGTGGCTGAAAAGACAAAATGTTGTTTTCTAAATTTGGTAAAAGTTAACAGGATGAACTTGATTGGAATTTTGAAGAATAAAACATGAATAAAACCATTTTATAGAAGAATTGAGACATTAAAGCAGGATAAGACGGAGACTGAAAAAGAAGTTATCCCAACTTGTACTTTAGCAATAGATCTTTAACTATTTTTAAATTTTGATATATCTCATTTCAACTCAAATATTTTCTCAAAAAGATGTGATCCTTAAAAAAAGGTACATAAGATTATCTCATAAGCAATAAAGATCTTTCTAGCTCAATGAATATTAAAATAAGACGACTCATCACTGCTCCTGTCGGAATTTTGCCAAGGATTTGAGGCTGCAGAAGGCCATCCACCAAAGAATTCGGTGTATTTTCTTTGGAAAACAAAAATTGATCACAGTTTAATTATAGAATTAGCTTTTTCATGTACTTGTGTTGATGTATTCCAAAATTTATAGTTAACTCTATATCAGATAGAAGTAGCTTAAAATCAAACCCAATATTCCCCATTATTTGTGTTTCCAAAATCAAACAAAAAATGTACACAACAAAGTAACACTTATCTAATTGTTTCTAGGGACATGATGCTCTAACAATAATCACAATTTTTGAATTACACAGCTTTTGTAAGTTGTGAGTACATTTTCTAGGTTACTCCTTATGTGAAGGGTTTGGTGGCATTCAAAATAATACAAAAATGCATAGAGAAAAATAGAAACTCACAGATTCATCCTCTGATTGCACATCAAAGTCCTCATCATTTTCAGCAGCATACAATTGAGGCTCTGGAATGACAAAGAAAGGAATATGGATAAGAAGATATACCTTATGTTTCTGCAAAACCAATTAAGGATATTATGGATGATGTGTAAAATAAAAAATCTAATAGAAGAGCAAACAGTCAATCACAAGATGTGATCTTATTCCATTGTGGTTTGAACAAATTGTAATTAAATATAGACTTAACTATTAAGTTCGATTTATTTATTCATATAATAATTATTAAATTAGATTACACATATCACTTGGACTAACATTAAATTATAGCATTATATTGCAACAATCAATTTAAAAATTTGAAATTACATGTTGTTCAGAGTTGTTTGGCATTTTTCTATTATTATCGTATCTGATCTTTTATTGACACCATTATGAACCAGCTTTAATATTCTGTTTGAAATTAAATAAAAACACATAATTCTGCTATTGTCGGATTCAGTCTTCTACTGTCACCATTATGAATCACTTTTAATTTGAATTAATGAAAAGACAATTTAGTGATCTTTCTCCAACAAATCATTAAGTTTCTATTTATATACTATAATTGGACTAATGATTTAACTATTAAATTACTTAACCAACCTGTTTTTCAAATTAGACATTGCACCATCTTTGATAACCACACTAGTAGGTAACTTCAGACATTTTTTATCTAATCAAAGTAAAAAATGGATGGTTCCATTAAAAGGCAGTTACCTTGTACTGTCCATTACTTCCTAACAAGCATCATCTTAGTAACGATACTAAAAGATATATATAAATAAGCCTCTGCTTACCATCACTATGCTTACCATCACTAGACTTGGAAGGCCCATCAGTATCTTTTTCGTCATTTTCCCTCTCAGAGATGCCTGTTTGATTCAGCACAGGATGTGGCAAATATGGTTTATCCACTAGATTCTCTGCTAACATTGTGGAGTACCTAAATGTAACCCAAGAACAATCAATTACCTACAAACCAAAAAAAATACATCGACCAAGCTCCATTATATTAAAGGGAGACAACCTAGAATCACCTCTCAGTTTGTCCTAAAAGAAACTCGAGCTGCTTATCAAGTGCCTTTTTCTTTTTCTCATCAAGCTCCATCTGGTGCTTATAAAGTACCTGGAGAAACAACTATACAGTTTCAAACCCTCGCACAAGCAATAAAATCTCCCACAACATGAAGCAATAAAGGATACTTACCAGCTTTTCTATTTTAGTCCAGAACTTCTTCACATCCTTAGAAATGTTAAGTGCAACTTTTCGCAAACGTTGTTCCTCTTCCTAAGCACCGTGAAAAGCTCACATTAACAAATCATATAGATAAATGCTGATAGTGAAATTCATATTCTACTTGTTGATTTCTAAAATCCATGGCCAATGTCAGTCCATTCTTCAATTACTGCAATCCCTTTCACAGGTAACCTATTATAATTTCCAGCGAATTAGGTCCAAGAAAAGGAGAACCTTCAATTTCCTTTCACCCCTGGTGACCTGATCTACCATGCCCTTGCTGGCTCTCAATGCAACCTTTTTCGCCTGAGCCAATTTCCACTTCCTCTCAGACTCAAAATCCTGCAGACAACCAGCTTGATTACGAACAAGAACTCACAAAATATGCAGATAAAGCTTATTTCCTTCAAAGTAACAACCAAAACAATCAAATCTTGAAGACCTCAACTGGTTAATTACCTTTGACAACCAAATCATCTCTTCCAAAACATGATCCCAATGCGTTTTAGGACGACGGGGCTCCCTTGGAGCTTCAAGTGCCTACAATTGGATTTAAATCGTAAAATGAAAGATAAAAAAAGAGAGAAAAGGCTGGCACCAACTAATCAGAGACTCAGTCACTAGCATATTTTAAACTTCTAGAGTGAAGTGGCATCTTCTACCATTAATTAACAAGACAAAACCTACAACATAGGAAATCCTTTCTACTCCTTGAATTTAGTCCTAGAAAAATAATTTTGCTGTGTTTCACACTATCAAGACAATTGAATCCAATACAAGCAAGAGAAAATTGAACCATGATATCACAATGAAGAATAATAATGAACATGCTCGGGAACCCAAATAGCAAATTATTTCTTCCTCTCATGTGAGTGGTATGCCATATCAATCAAATGACAGTATATATACTAGCAGGAACAAGTATTAATTCAGAAGATGTGCATGAAAAAGAAAAGCAAACAACAAGAATAGCTTCTTCATAAACACAGGAGGTAGATATATTAGTTGACAGAATTGCAAATAACCCAAGTAACTTCTATCAACTATACTCCACAAACCCCAAGATTTTCAAAAACAGTTTAAACACATGCACCGCCATCTCTGTCTACTGAGTCTTGGTTTTTTTTATTGATCAATAAACTAGTAACCCTATGTCCCAAAACCAAGAGAAAGAAACGAAAGATCACAAGTATCCATAAACCAAATGCAGCAATCCAAGTACAATGAAGAATTCAAGCGATCCTGTCACCCCATATAATGAACAAAAAGGGAGAAAAGGGAGAAAAAAAACAAGAAACAAGCTTTCTCCAACTAAAAACCCCAACTTTACGCCGAGCAAAATAATGAAACTTACTAAGCAGATTGACGCTAACCCAACCCATTAGCTCAAAACCATTCAAACCAAAGAAAAATGACTGCCTTCCGTACTGCACTACAATACCTAAAGAAATGTAAAAAAGAGAAATATCACCTTTTGACGGCGAGTTCTAGAATCGTGATCGAGCCTAGACCTAGGCCCTTTAGACGCCATTGTGGTTGTATTCTTCTTCTTTTTCTTTCCTTTGTTACTTCCAAATCAAATCGTGGAAGTGCATGTCGTTGAGAAGAATCAGAGAACCAGCAAATATTCGTAATTTTGGCCGACAAGAAGAAGTAGTAGCTTAAGGAGAGAAAATGAAGGGGTTTGGGGGTGTTTGGTTCGTGTAGTTCTCTTCTTCTTCTTCGTCTGTTTGGCTTCGGCCTTAGGGTTTCTGATTCCAGATTTGTCCTTCTTCTTCTTCTTCTTTCCTTTTTTACTTTTTATTGTTATTTACTTTATGCATGACTTGCTGGCTTTCCTCCGATACGCAGCTGTTTTCTATTTTTCATAACTCGTATAAAGGAGCTTGGTGATGTTAATAAATATATTTGCTTTATTTAGTTTGACTTTATTATAAAATTCATAAATACTGAGAATTTAATCTAACACAAATTTAACTGTTATATTTATAAATTTTAAGAGATTTATTTTATTAAATTTATGGTATTTTAAGTTTAAAATTTTACCACATGTTTTAAAAATTGAACCGAGACTTAAGATTTAAGGGTTTAATCATAATTAAACGATTATAATATTAAAATATTTTTAAAATATTTTTATTATTTATAAAAATTTAAATTTTAATATAAATATTGTTAAAT
>JANTNU010000234.1:2083870-2097814 GCA_024752395.1 Erythroxylum havanense
GGTAAATTTACATACAAATGAGACAATAATAAAAATAATGCAGATAGATAAAATTAAGCAAATAGAATAATAAGATATATATATATATATATATAATTTTTATATAAAGAGAGAGAAGGGGAGTGTTTAAAAATAAATAAAAATAATATTAGTCGAGTGACAATGAGAGTTGATATTTAATTAAAAAAAAAAGTGTTGTAAAGGTTGGGACTGGGGACTGGGCTATGACACTTGGAGGGATTTGGGAGAGTGAGTTTGGTGGAAAGGGCATAATTGGCAAAAAGAAAAAGGCAACCAAAGAGTAGTTGTCAGTTTGTTACATGGCAATTGTCAGCTGTCAGTTTCCGGAACATCTATGACAAGACATTGCCAATTGGTAATCTTGTGTTTTTATTTTTAAAAAATTAGATAAATTTATTATTTAATATTTAAATTATATAATATTTGTATTTAAATAAAATTTAACAATGATTCATGATTATAATGAAAGGATTTATTCATATTAAAATTTTTAATATCATTTAATGTATTAAAAATACATATTTTTTATACATTTAGAACATAAGTTTTGAAACAATTAGAGAGATTATTCCTTTGTAACTAAAAGAATACAATTAATAAGTCTTCTATGACTCATGATTCTCACTCAACGAATGACCTTCTATACTAAACAACCCTTTTAATGGATAACTTTAAAGCAACAGACAAAACTAAAAAATGTTTGAATCGTATAAATAATCTCTTCGTAAAATATAAAAAAAAGACTGCATACATTCGATATCCGTCACCCGACCCTCTTAATCAAATTTTAATACCAAAATCTAATTCAAAGTTTTTTTTAAATTTAAACTCGAGTCTAACCCAATGCCTTGTTAAATTAAATCAATTTGTCACTTTTTTTTTATACAAGGAAAAGCACAATATACAAAAGTCAAATTACAAAGTACGTCAGGGAAGTTATCCGGCCGCCAAAAGAAGAGTGGCACACCCAAAGGGTGTTATGTCAAAAAAGGTGAGCCTCATGCTCAAATTAAAAGCATGTGTCGCAAGCCATTTTGCATACAAGCAGTTTGCATCATGAAATAGTACATCTCCTGTTTCTGATTGTTTTATCATGAGAAACGAAATAGAAAAAAGAAGACCGTCAGAGAATCAATGCAGCTTCACATCTCTCCTACAAAAAGTGTTACTGCAAATCAATTGAAGCCCAGTTCGTGTCCTTTACTGCAGAAAATTTTCTGGTTCTATGTCAAAATTACTCGGAAAATCTGAAAATTTATCTGCAATGGCTTTCAAACTCCATTCCTTCTTTGCTGTTCTTCTGTTATTCTGAAGTTGTACTTGATGCTATTCACCAGTTAGCATGAGCATTCATCGACTTCTTTTGGCTTTTTCACTTCTGCATCTCTTATAATTACTATAGTTTTGTGCATAGTTAAGGAAACAATGAAAGCAGATGGGGGCCTTCAGTCATCATCAATGCCTCCATCATCCATTTCCATGTCTCCATCCCCATCTCCAAATTCATTCTCATCTGCTTGTCCTTGATCATCAACTCCATTGCCGCTATACATCTCATAATTCTCCAGATCTTGCGCTTCCGATACACCGAGAAGTTCTTTCTCCATACCTGCCTTCATAGCTTCAAGATTTGAATCATTGAAAAATGTGGTATAGGGTTTGGATACCTGCAATATTACACTTTCTCAATCAAAAAGAGCAGCTTGTACAAGTTATTTGACGTTAGAAATCTGTTCAAAGTAAGGGGGGCAAAAGTTATGCAGAGAGTAGTGGATACTGGTTAGTGAGCTAGAAGATTTCTTAAAATGGAAGACTTTTGTGACTATTTACCTTGAATAACAAATTCCTCTTCTCAGCACTTTTCAGTAAGTTGTTCCAATGTTCATCCTGCCTCAAAGTTGAGGCAGACCCGACAACCTAACAGTCCCAAATTGAATGTAAGTATCGGTAAAAGAGGTTGCATGTTGACAAATTTTCATACCAGCACAGTGGACTTCGCTCGGGTGATGCCAACATTCATTCTCCGGTAATCAGAGACAAAACCTATGCCACGATTTTCACTTGCTCTAACACATGAGAAAATTGCAACATCCTTTTCACGACCCTGGAAAGTGAAGGCATCTAAAGTTCATCAGTTTCCATTAACATACAGTTTCTGAAATATTGAGATCCCTTTTCCAAAAAGATTAGGATTGAAAGGCTAGCTACCAGTCCGCTCACCGATTGATCGACCAGTGCCTCTTCTAGTGTTCAATAGCAATTGAAAATGACAACTATACCAATGCTTTTCGTGGTCCGAAAAACAAATATTGGAAAGAAAACAACGGTACATCCAAGATTTTCACAGAAAGCATATTAAGAAGCCGTATAACAAAAGGAACAATGGACCAGCTTACCTGGAAACCATCAACAGTTTGAATATCTACAAATTTTGCAGAATCCTGCCCAAAAGTATCACGGAATCGATCCTGGAAAAGCTTGACTTGGTATCTATAGGGGGATATAATTGCTAGCTGTGAACTCGAACGAAGCTCGGGATACATTGTCACCAATTTATGATACATGAGGAGCACAAAATCAACCTCATCAGCGTTAACCCAGGACCCACTTCCAGAAGGCTGAGACTCTTCTCCTTCATGTATATCAAAGAAGCAAAATGGACCAAAGCATCGGTAATGATGCCATTCACGTGATGTCCTACTTTCTAGATCTTCAGCATCCTGCAGTGCCTCATCATAGAATTCTTTTGATGGAAAGTTTCGAATCTGTTATACAATTATAAACAGAGGTAAGACAGCCGGAAAAACACATGAAGAAAGCCAATACAGCAATCTGGTTGGCAAACTTCATCAAGGTTTTCATCTTATCTAATAAGAGAACTTATAATTGTAGACCTGAGTACGGGCAGGCCGGTCCAAGCTAATGCAAGACATGCACAACGAACTTAATGCAAACCTAAGTTCAAGCCTAGCCTGGCCCAAAGGAAGAACCTCACTCAAGACCTCAATCCCAACATTATTTCAAGATTCATCAGCCTTCTGATTGGTTGACGGGCCCAAAGTTTGACAATTTCTTTTTGATTTGATGGGGCTATAAAATGTTAAAAATTACATGCATAACATTACCGATACTAAACGAAACTTAAAAAAAATAAACGCCAATGAGACAAATTAGGAAAAATTAGATGCAGAAAGTTAATTAGCTACTTAAAGTACAGATATAACACACAGATAACAACGAGCATGAACTCTCCTTGTCAACCAGAAGCATCTAAAATCTCTGAATAATATTAGGTTCTACAAGTCAGGCAAGTTTCATAGGTTGTGATTGGAATAGTGAGACACTGGGAAATCCGAAAGTATGCACAACGAGAAAATGCTCAGTACAGTTCAAGTAGGTGAATACTGACTAGCAACGGCAGATATCTAAGAGTTTAATAATAGATCAATGGAACTTCATGCAACTCCATAAATAAGCATAATAAGGTTATCTTCAACAAAAACAAGCCTAACCTCTGGATGCATCCGATACTGTGTCTTCAGCATATTTACAGGATAGCCAGCTCTTTGGAACCTCTCAAACAGACTTGTACCATAACTTTAAATTCATCAAGAAGAACACCAGGCATATTACTACAAAGACACCAATAGGCTCATAATGGCAACAACAAAGTAAAGATAAAAATGACAATCACATACCCAAACTTCCCTGCAACAGGAGAAATTACAGTCGCAGGCAATTGAACTGGATCACCAACCTAAAATCAAATCTTAGTATAAGAGAAAAGGACAGTTTTAATTTGACCATGTGGTCAAATATTACCAACTACACAAAGATATTGAAAAGGGAACTAGTTCACAAGCTTGTACATGCAAAATCATTTATTATGAGAATTGGCAGTTCTTACTGAGGTCTCAATTGCTGTTCAACAAGGTAAAGATACCACACACAAGAACTAGAACAAGGCTTACAGCATAAAGTATAACTCAAAAATTGTTGTGCCTTCTCATAAACTATCACTAGGTTTGGCAAAAGTTCCACGAAAAACGAAGTAGTATAATTATTTGCAAAGGAAAATAGCAACAACGAAATACCAGAAAAACTTGTCTGCACCCATTGGCTAAAGGAACAAGAGTTGCCGATTCCACCTGTTTAATGAAAATCCATGTGTATGAGACGAGCTGGATGAACATATGTTTAAAAATTTGTGCAAACTGATTAACCAATCAAAGTGAACAAAATTTAATACCAGTAAAATACATAAATCATAAGAGAAGTGTCATTCCAATACTGTCGTTTGTCCAAATACTAAATGTAATTCCTGGTGCTTGATAGAAACGTATGAGTGATTCCTAAATCTATCCTGTATTTTATTAATTCATTATTTCATAAATTCTAGCCTAAAACCTCAAATTCTAACAGAATTAAATTTCCAGCAACCCTCGATTCTACAATTTGTAAGTGTTTCATCACAATGTGAAGGTGTCCTCTATTCTCCCGACATCAATTTAGGGGCACAAATGGCTTTTCTTATGTTATTATTATTAGTGTCGATAGCTTTCTTCTTTAAAGCAAGTGGACCATTTATCAGAAATGCAGACAACTAACTAGAAGATATGATCCATGTCTATTTAAATTCTTTAGTAAATATTTCAATTCCTTTATCCTTTGCCAGCATTAAATGGAAAAAGTAACAAGGGAATTAAGTTTCAAAAGAAGTGCATTAACAAGAATGCATGAAGTCATAAGTACTTACAGCTTGGGCAGCTTCATCAATTATAACCACATCAAAACCATGACTCAATTTACTAAATAGTGTTGAACCACTGAAGCTGAGAGTGGAAAATACCTGCCATATTTAAGCAAAATCAGCATCACATCGAAGATTTTAAGTTCAGCACAAGACAAAATATACATACAATTACTGCTTCTTCCAGAATAGAAACACGAATACTGTCTGTATCCCCTCCAGAAGCTCCATGTTTCTGTTTATCAGCCGCCGAATCAGCTTGTTTTTGCTTCACCTGCAAAGGGAAAAAACTCAGTAAACCACGGTCCTAGCAAACACTCAAACATACACATGTTAAGGCTTAGTCTACAACATGTTCATTGTTGTAGACAATCCTGCATTATATAATAAGCTAGTATTCAGTATAGAAGCTAATAGTCCACCAGCAGGAATCAGAAAATGACAGATTGATTTAGTCACTTGAATGATTCAACAAATAGTCAAAAAAGAAATGTTGCCAGCCATTGCATGCACAACTTCAGAAATCATGTTTGTCTTTATTTTTGCTTTCCATTAACAAAGAGAATTTGAAAACTACCAAATATTAGAACTTTATTCCATTAGTTTCTCTTTTATTTCTTTTTAATATGAAAGACAATGGAGATCAACTATAAAGATTATCATTTGGGTGTTGTACAAAACCACATTTTGCCCTGTTTCAAACTACATCAACTTCCGTTTAAACATTCCAGTATATAAAGCCTTAGGGTCTATTTAAGGTCTTCCAAGCATTAATAGAAGTAGCAACAATAGCCAAGATGAAGTTTTAAAATTGCAGCTACTTACGAGGTAATCCATGCAGACAGACTGGACAGAATGATGAGCTTTAAGACCAATGCGAACAATTTTAGGATTGTAAGTACGGAGATTTTCATCACAGATACCTGTAAATGAGAATAATAAGAACATTCAAAATTCACGTCCCATATTACCAATAAACTGCATGCCTTATAGTTTTAGATTGATACAAAAGATAAGAGATTGGCTGAAGTCAATCTCAGCATCAACTAATATCTAAATAGATCAGAAGGAAACAGAAAGGTGGTCAGGTAGGGCAACTTTTCGAGTCAACAGAAATAGATGATTTAAATGGCTTCTTTTAAATGTTATTACAAATTTATCAGACAGAAAAGATATTTTTAAAAAAAAGGATGAAATCCACTTTAAGAGAGACAAAGATAGAGAGAGAAGTAGAAAACAAACAAATGGAAGAACAGTAAAAAAGTGCTGGTTCAATTGATCATTTCAGTTGATGAGCTTCCCCAGTTAAATTTTAAGAAAATAAAGTCATCTTCACCCCACATGCATCAACATCCTAGATACTCTATCCAAAAGAAAATAAAGAATACCAGCTCAGTCATAGCAACCAACCGTATTGCTGAAGCAACTTTATAGAGCAAGGCTTTTGATAAGAAGCAGAATATTTTGAGAAAAGCAACATTATTATCTTTTTAATTTTCCTTTGGGTTGGCATTTGTGCTTACTAGTAAGAACTATCTGGTGCAATTTAGTCACCTAAAGCTTGTTGGTCTTGTGCACTTTTTTGTTCTTCATCATCAAAACAAAATGAATTTTCTTTTGAAGCTAGCCATCAAATTTCCACAGCAATCAGATTAATGCTATAACCCTGATGGTATGTCCTCTCTGAAATTTTGAAATAACAGGATAAGCTGGATTTACAAAGAAATAAGAAGGGAAAATATGCATATATTTCCAGGAAGGAGAATATATGAACAGGAGATAACTGAAGAAAGATAATGAAATTGAATCTCTATCAATGATTATTTCAAAATCATTTTCTTGACTGAAACTTTAGGCGAAATAAGCCATATGATAAAGTACAAACTGAGCAAGCTGACAGGAAAACATTATAATTAAATGAAACAAGCAACGAGACCAAGGTCCACCCAGCAATTTATCACAAGCTAAAAGAAAGCAAACATTACAATAAGTTATAGGCTTCTGCTAGTAAGGAAAAACTAGTACCATTCCTAAGAAGGCGCAACACAATCTCGTCAAGGGCAGAGTTTGATGGGGCACATACCAACACTCGAACACGGTATTTGCGACTGGAAGTGACAACTTCTGGTTTCTGCACCACTCAAGTTAGATTAGGAAATATCTTACCAAAAATGATAATTTATCATGTCCAAAACCAACTTACCAACTCATTTCCAGTTGTAGGAAAATAGCCATCATCACCATCTATAGGCATAATCGAGTCCCTAGGATTACAACCCATTAACCATGGAGACGCACGTTGCCAATGATTGTACCTGCAAACAATGCAAGTTTTTCCAGTTTGTGAGAAACAATAGATTTTAGTGCATCCATATATAATCTCTTACTCAAAACTTTAGAACATTTGTTATAGGTTGTTTCTTGTATAAATTTTTTTTTCCTTTCTTCCTTTTTGATATAGGATAACTCTACTTGTGATATCTTAGCATTAAAGAATTATATAAAATATTTGCACAATATACATGAAGAATATTGATGTATGCAGGCAATAGGATAGGAAATTCTTAATAGTACCATCCACCAAATCAATAGATATGAATTTTGCAATAGAAGTCTATAAGTTCATCACAATAGCTAATGTTGATGGAAACTACATTAACACAATTCTCATTGTGCGAAGAGTAAATAATTGTTAAATAAACAGGAAGGACAATTGTTGAATCCACAATCAAGTAATTGAAACAATTGCTTACATGGAGTTTGAACATCTTTACCATAATAGCTTACCGAGAATACAATGCATGAGATGTAGGATACAGGGCTACTTTATGCTTAAATCAGAAGTTCCAAGCAATATGTCAAAGAGAAGTCACCAAACAGTGCCATATAAGTTTTGACACAGAATCCAACAAGTCTAGAGAAGTAGACATGGTTGGTCACAATGCAAGGGCCTTTATGTTCACGAAAGTAGATGAAACAAATTAACACATCAGTCACAAAGGAAATTAGCAAGCAATCAAACATACTTTTCATGAAGGGGTAGTTGTGGCCCGCATTTAATTTCTCGAAATCCACCGCTACAAGGAAAAAAGAGCATCAATAACCATAAGAGACTAAAAGGTATGATATCATAAAATTCCAGAGAACATAAGACAGATGAGGAAAAGTAAAAAGTGGGCTAAATGCTCACTTGGAAACAACTCTTGCTGGACTAGCATGCAAGATTGCACTTAGGAGCGCAAGGATGGTTTGTGTTTTCCCAGTACCTGGGGGGCCCTAGAGAAACTTGGGTAATCATCATCCATACATAAATATATTAAGGAGCCACCACATAAAGACTTGAGACAATATCATCAATGTATAGCATCATGTTAAAGCTATCACATTATCACTTTCGTATTAAGGGTTTAAAGAGAGAATGAGTAACGGGATAGCCTACAAGATCAATATTAAAGAAAAAAGAAATACTACTACAAGACATTCTGATAACAGATATTTTGCTAGTTTCAAGTATTTCCTACCTAATGGCATTTTCCTTCACATATTACACTTTCTATGGATGGATGAAGGAGAGACATTTCGGCAGCCTTTTCAATGACAGGAAGGTCCATCTATTATATGAGTTACCAAAGTACTTTAGAACAAAAAAAAATTGTCAAATCTTGGCTTGAAGATTGAAGTATTCAAGCTTTAAAGACTTAAGTTTTCCAATGAATTATACTATGGCAAATTCAATTGTTTTTTTCAACTCAAAGTTGATTTTATCTATCCTGAACGTTATAGAATGGACGCCACTAAAATAAGAAGCCTAAAAAGATGTTTTCTGTCTAATATTTCAGCATAAACAACTATAAATTGAGTAAAGAAAACAATGAGAGTAGGAAAAAGATTTGTGCTAAACCTGTATCAGCACAAATGGTTGACGTGATAGGCCTGCCTGCAACAAAAATGTCTTTCAAATTAACATTGCTTTCATACTCCATAAACAAGATATGCAACACATGAACAGAATGACCATCAGATCCGCTATTGAAGATTATGCCATTGCAGCAGCCTTTACCCAGCTAATTTTCCACAATTAGAGCCGCTACTAGTTAAAATATTTTGCTTTCTTACAAAATTATAGACATGCCAATTAGCCTGTAAACACCCTTTCTTGGATTACTCGGATCATCCAAAAAAATTCAACAGGAAAGCATCAATTTTAAAGCAAAAACTTAGTTTACATCGTAAACGATAAAACCAAGTTCACTCCACACCCTATAACATAATTTTTAAATGTCGTATCGTAAGTCCTATAGCACATTATTTTATGTGAAATCAAGGTACATGATTGAAACTTGCCATGCAGGGAAATCCACAAAGAAACTTGACTTTGCTCACAATTGTCAAATGGAATGTCATTTTAATTTGGCCACATAATTGCTTACAAATCCTATTGAAATTCAGAACTATGATTAGATTCCTGACAAATATTCTAACACTGGATCAAATAGGTTG
Organism: Erythroxylum havanense; assembly: GCA_024752395.1. Lineage (NCBI taxonomy): Eukaryota > Viridiplantae > Streptophyta > Magnoliopsida > Malpighiales > Erythroxylaceae > Erythroxylum > Erythroxylum havanense. The sequence goes on from JANTNU010000234.1 coordinate 2,093,142, forward strand.
ACAGGAATGATAATTTTAGATTGTCTTCTTTGATGAGGCAATCAAGTTGATTTTCTTTTTCATTAAAAGCTAACAACATCATAAACAATGCTAAACCAATAAAGATGCTTTTTCATATGCAATGCTACTAAGAGAAACTATCAGAAAATCCACTGCCTTTTCCAATATCAATAATAGCCTCAAGCACCAATACGTCAACACAGCAAAAATAAAGAAATAGAATTCCCATGTTACTGTATGGAGAAAATAAAAATATCATAGTATCGTAGTTGTGTCTCTATGTAACCACAAAACCCAACCAACATACATAAAGATTATGAATTGCTAATTTTTCAATTTCCATCTTGGTAATAACTTACATCAATAGCTTCTACTTGTGACTTATTAAGATGTCCTCCAAAGTATTCACGCAATGATTCAGAAACTTTCCATGAATGGTCTTCAGATCTGGAAATTTTACCCCCAGCTGTTAGTATTGAATCCTTGAATGGAAGAGAACCCACTGACCGTAGAGCTAAGTATTCACGAGAAATAGTTGATAAGCTGCATATCTGCAGATACAGAAAACATCAAACCATTTCCTATATGACAGGAATTTACTGAGAACCAGAATACAACAGTCACAATTGTAATAAGAAATGTACTCCTTAATGTCACTAAGCACAAGAAAAAGTATAAGGGGGAAAAAAAAAGGAATTCATGGTGGTCAGTGGATAAATCGAACTACTTGACAAAAAATTCATGCAATTACAGAAATTACAGTATGTTTAACAAAGTCTATTCAAGCAGATTTTCTAGCACCACTATGAAATCACATGCATGCAGTCAAACAAAACAACCAAAGCTTATTGTCACTGGAATATAGCAATAATAATAATTCATGGCGTAAAGTCACTGGCATGTCAACAAATAACTCTCACCATTGTTTTAAAGGCTATCTGTAACCTATGAAAGAATTGCAGATACTCTAAATACAAGTCACGGAAGGCCTCCAATACCTTGCGTACCAGAGAATGTAAATGGTTTCTGTTTCTCTGTTAAATGCTTTTCCAGATTATCATTAGATGTTCATTGCAAAAAATAATCTGAACTACTCCACCCGTATTCAAGTTATGGATGAATATAGGAATGTTCTCAAAATAAAAGCAAACAATTTACTAAAGTGAGTTACTCCATGATTTTCAAGTTACCAATCAAGCCCAATACATGCAATTCCAATATCATATCTTCCAAAACATAGAAAGAGATGATATCAAGTGCCTCCAGTGAAAGAAAAGGACATGCTACCTAACAATAATAAGGCATCACAAAAAGTGACGAAAATGTAGAGGAAATCAATCCAAATGATGGAAGAATGAATCTGGAATTTAAAATGTGAGAAGCATTGGAGAAGAAACAATCGAAACCACAATTACACATGATTTCAGAAAAAGGGTGGGTCACCTTTAGACTGAAGAGGGGTTTCTCCTCCGGCTTTAGAGGAGAAGTGATGTGAGATCTCATATTCAACAGTCGTGAAGAATCAACAACATTTTCATCCAAGTGCTTGACTTCTCCCTCTAAATACATTCTAAGTCTAAGAAGATTATGCTGACGATGCTCCACCAAAGCAAATGCATATGTCTTAGGCAGTTTTCCACCCTCTTTAATCTTCAATGAAAAGAAACCGCGAGGTAGCGAGTTAAAATCAAGAAAGCAACATAGAAAGAAGAGTTGAAATCAATTTAAATAACTGTAAAGAAGAAAGCTTCTGAGAGAATAAGCATCATCGTCAAACAGATAAAATGGAATGTCAAGCGTATAGAAAGATGAAAGTGAATTACAGGGTCTTTGGAAAGAAGAAGAAGATCATTTTGCGAAATTTTTTCTCCCTCATCATCTCCATAAGTCACTGATGGCAAAAAAAACCCTTCTGCCTGATTGCATTCCACCACCAGCCTCATCACCCATTCGGTTACTGTAAACCCCCACCCCAACACACACACACACACACAAAGAAGAAGAACAAACAAATTTGTTAATATTCATGGGAAATGTGAATCAAATTACACAGAGAAACAACGAAAATTAAAATTGCCAGAAAGCAAAAGAAAACTAGAATATGAAGTAGGAAGAATAAGACCTTCTTCATCATCCTTCTTCTGAATAATCTGAGATTTAACCTCTTCAAATAAAAGTGGCTCATAGGTCGAGAAGTAATCATCAAGGTCTTTGTATGTATTCTTCACTGCTTTTAAACCTAAATCAGAACCCTCTTTCCTATCATTCTTTTTCTGCTTCTGCTCATGAAAAAAAAAAAAAAAAGAGCACGCATTTCGATTACAATTAACGAACAAACAAGAAAACAGAGTGCTGGGATTATATAGTGTGAATTGTGTACTTACTTCAGCTTCATTGAGAAGTCGAAAATAGTCCCAACCCAGAACCACCCTGCAGAAGCGAATGAAGGAGGAGGCCTCTTCGTCAAGCTTCTCTTTGTCCACCGCCATCTCACTCTCTCGCCCTCTTTTGCCCACTACAGGCAGAGTAGCAGAGAGTGAAAGCTAGCAAAACGAAAAATACAAAACGAAATCTTTTTTTTTTTTTTTTGGTGCAATTTCCACAATAATTTCACAATAAACAAAACGACGTTATTTTATTAAAAATATTAATTTTATATCTTTAATAAAAAATGTTTAAGCTTAAATTTACTCATTGTTATCTCAATTTTTAAGTACAAACTCTAATTTAAAATAGTAATAAAGGGATTACATTTAAGTCTTATGCCTGAAATTTAACCTATTTGCGGTTAAATCTAATTGAGGTTAGGATAAAGTCAAATCAAGTTTTTTATTTTTTAATTTAAAATTTATAAAATGACAGTATTGTTACTTAAATTTTTTGAGTCTATACAATTTGAGCTCTATGTGAGCCCACTAAAGTCAAATATGTCAACTTAGGCTTGGATTGTGTCAGAAGGTTAAATCCAATTATTGTTTCTAATTTTAAATCCAATTTAGCCCAAAATAATGGTAGTTTTGATGTAAGTGTTCAAAACAATGCAATTTTAATGTAATTTTATGGGATATTAAATGGAATTAGACCAAAATCAAATTTTACAATTTAATTCAAACCACAGCAACTCAATGACAAAATTAGTATTATTTTATTGAACATATAAGGTAAAATAAAAGTCCTAAAATTAATAAAATAATAGGTTTTGAATTGTCTACGGATAAAAAATTATACTCGAACTCGAATTATAGAAAATTCGACTAACTGCTCTCTCTTAACTCATCTTACATTATTTTAAGTTAAGTTAAACAAAAATAATTTTAACATAGTTAAAAGTGATGTTAATTTCTTAATTAATTTATTTTATAGTATATAGTTTACAAATTATAGTGCACATTTGATATTTTATTTAGTATGCATTTTAAAACTAAAATTTAAAAGTTCTATTATCATAAAAAGAATGGCAACAAGTGTTTTTTTTTAACGAGAAATGGTAAGAACTATTATTGGTTGTCAAGCTGAATAGAGTAAATACACATAGGTGGTCGCTGGGATCAAACCACTCTGTCTGTCGAGACGGAAACAGTTCTAGCAAGCCTATGAGCTATTCCATTCGCAGACCGTCTAACAAAGACTAATCACAGATCTCTTACATCAGTGACAAGGGATTTACAGTCTGAAACTAACAGTCCGAAAGCAAAATCATCCATGTAGGTAGGGTCAAGAATAGCCCAAGCACAAGATTGGGTATCAAACTCCAAAATAGTATGTGACCACCCGACATTCTTAATCCAACTCAAGGCTTTCCGAATTGCCATAACCTCAACAGTTTTGGCATCAAAGTTACCAGGGACAACCACCTGCATAACACTAATAAAAGAGTCAAGGGAACCACACACAACAATACCCAAGCCAAAAAAAAAGATCGTCAAAAAGCGCGCCATCAATATTCAATTTGAGAAGACTGTGAGGAGGTTTAGACCATTTTTTTGGAGGGAAAGATACGACAAAAGTAGGGGGTTGAGTTAGTTTGTAGCCAACTATTGAGGAAATTAAGCGCACGTAGAGCTACTTGCAGCGGGGTCATTCGTTTGTCTTTCCAAAACAACGCATTTCGGACTTCCCATATCGCCCATAAAGTCACCACCAGAATCTGCACCTCAGAACCACGGAGCACATTCAGCATGCTTGCAAACCAGTCACGAAACCTCATACAATGGTTGAACCGAAACCCAACTGCGGAGGACAACCAACAAGCCCTTGCAAAATTACAATATACTAATACATGAAGTTCATCTTCCTAACTAGAATGGCAAAAGGGACATAGGCCTTTAACATGGAGGTTACGACACTTGAGCAAGGTTACACAAGGTATGGCAGCATTTAAAGCCCTCCAAACAAAAATAAGGCATTTAGGTGGGACATGTACAGACCAAACTTTCCTCCACATATTGACCTGGGCTTGGAGTTGCGGGTGTGGTTGAATAAAACACAAACAGTGTTAAGCACTTTTAACTGTAAACAAACCTTTGTTATCAAATCACCAAAATTAATCATCGTTACCACCAATTCGGCTTAGAGGGTTTGATAATATGGCAGCAGCATCCGGAGGTTCAAACGCTTAGTAAATAACATCGGACTTCCAATGGTGGTTGGCTATGAGGTCCGATACTAAAAGC
>JANTNU010000234.1:2106116-2116278 GCA_024752395.1 Erythroxylum havanense
CCATGTTGCCCCACTCTCATACTCTCATGGTGCGTCCAAAGAAAGCAACTTTAGCAATTAATTAATTGGCTTACTTAAGGTTACAGTTATGGATGCTTTTGTGAGAAAGGAAAAATGAGAAAAGGAAGCAACTTATTCCATAAAAGGACAAGGGCATGAATGCAAACTCTTAAGAAAGTAAAAGGGCATTGAAGCGATTATAGGATAAGAGTAAAACAAAGAGGGGCATATTAGCATATATATATATATCCATGTCCCTAAAAAGAAGAGAAGACGACAAACTCTACAGCTTCCCTTCCTCAAGAAAACTTTTTCATTTCTCAAAAAAACTTAAAAAGCAAGAAAGAATCAATGTGGCGCACGTTAACACGAACTGGGGTGTGTACTTTAGTAGTAGGACGATAAACTCAAGAGTAAGTGGGAGCAGAACAGAAGCTAGTGGTTGCAGGGTACATTGTCTTTTTCTTTCTCTTTATTCATTCTAATGATTTCAGAACCAACTTACCAAGTTATGGACGAAACAGAGGTTTGGAGAGATTAGTACAGAACAGAAACAGAGGTTTAAGGAGGTTTAAACAGAACAGAAACAGAGGTTTGGGGAGGTTAAGTACAGAACTGAAACAGAGATTTAATGAGAGCATAAATAGAGATTTACAGAGATTAGTACAGAACAGAAACAGAGATTTGGAGATATTATCAGAGAACAGAGACAATGAGAACTAATTGAATATCAAAAACCCATTTTCGCAGACATCACAATTAGATTGTAAGAACGAAAAATTAAAGATTTGAACAAACAATGGGATTCAGGAGACCTGGAAGAAAAACGAAAACCAATGAGAACTGACCTGAACACCAGGGGAGTCAAAATCTAGAACACGGATCTTGGCACCAACTTCACCGAAAACCCTGAGCTCAACTCGATCATTCAAAGAGGCGTCTCGAATCAAATCGGCAGCATCAGCCTGCATCAAGCTGTACCTATCAACGATGATGGTGGCATCAACCTGTCTCTGGCTGTGGGCTTCCTGGTAAAACCCAGGAACAGAAGCTTTTCCCAATGGGATGCCACGGTACATCACGGTGAACCTGGACTCGCTGTACTTGATGCCTACTTTGTTTGGGTTTACGGCGGTGAAGAGCATGTGGATGGTTAAAGAAAGGGAAGCGGCAGCGGCGGTGCTGGTCGTGGTGGAGAGACCATAACTGTTGGTGGTGGTGGTGGTGGTGGTAGTGGGGTCGAGAGAGTTGGGGTTGGGAGTGGAAATTCCCATGTACTGGACGCCCACTTGTTGGAGATCGAACTGGGGTTTCTTGGGTTTCACAGCTAAGATTATAATGAGAGTGACCGCTAGAATCAGAAGGGCAATGAATGAGAAGAGAAGAAAGAGACAGCAGCAACACCCTTTTAATGAAGCTGATGATGAGGAGGAGGAAGGAGAAGAAGAAGAATGAGGAACATAATATGGGTGGTGGTGGCGGTGGGGAGGCTGGCGGGGAGGCTGAGTATTAGAAGGAGGAGGTGGTGCTGGTGGTCGGTGCTCGCCGTTGGGCGGGGTAGTCGGCGGCATTATTAGGTAATGTCGGCCTCTTCCTCTCCTCCTCCTCCTCCTCTTCTTCTTGTGTCGAGTGTTAATTTGCTTTCTCTGCTTTTTCAAAGGTAAAGCGAAAGAAGACTGAGAGAGGAAAAGATACAGAGAAAAGAAGACAGATAGGATAATATAAAATGATTAAATAATAATAATTTTCATCATAGTTAGGCTTTACCTGTGGACCTGAGTCCAATCCCAAAATAATCAACTCTAGACTCGGCCCAAAACTCAATCCAAAATGAGATTTACGACATAAACTTGAGCCTGGTCAAATTTGGTCGGTGTGAAATAGGGATGATAATAAGTAGAACTAAGCCTAATATGAGGCCTGATCAAGCCCGAAGTAGCCCAATCTGAGTTGATTTTTTCTTTTTTTAAATGATGTCGTTTTGTTTATAATTACCGGGCCTTAAGTTGGACCTCATTAGCCTAAATGGTTATCTAATCAACCAAAACTTGACCCATTGATCTCAGGTCAAATTGGAGAGACATAAGCCAGGGTCGAGCTCGAATGTTTTCTTTAGTTTAAAATTCGACAAAATGTAAATTTTGAAAATAATATCATTTTATTCAAAATGATATATTTTCTAAAATGATATCGTTTATATTTGATATATTTAAGTTTCAGACTACAAATTTAACGATCTAAGTTGATTGAGTTCTAAAGTCAAACTAAATCGTCATCCCTAATTATAAACCTGGTCTAAGGACTTAAGCTGTGTAAGAATAAATTTTTAATTATTTACACTCAAAAATATAATTTTAAGTTGGATATATAAAAGAAAAAGCTTATAATATTTAATTAGAAAATATTAATTTCCTTCTTACAACTTTTTAATTGACTTTAATTAATTTTTGTAAAATTAATAATGATTAAATTAAATTTAAGTTGGATATCCAAGAGAAATGACATAATTTTTCATTAGAATATATTAATTTTCTTCTTCTAATTTTTTTTGCTAATCTTAATTAATTTTATAATATTAATAATAAGATTAAATTGAATTTTATTAAAACTAACTATATGATTAATCATTGAAAAGACCATATGAATTGGAGATTTATAAACTAATCTATCCTTTTATCATTTAAGCTTTCTGCTTAAATGATTTGAATTCGATTTGACCTAAAATTAATAAATTTGGTTCTATTTGATTGAATTTTGAATTACACATGATTTTAAAAAAATAAACTTCAAACGAATTTCAGTCTTATGCTATTCGACTTAACTCGACTCAAAATTTGACACAATATCTTGTATAAATCTTACTAGGACGTGAGGTCTAAATAAGTACTGTATTACATAATCTTACTCTTAAATAATAAATAATTTAAATATTAAATATAAACGATGTCAATTTGAATAAAATATACTTATTAAAATTTATGCTAAAAAAATAACCAAACTCGATTACATTTCAAGATATGTAAACTCAAAACATAAATTTTCAAATCAAACTCAAAGAAATTAGCCTAATGCCCAACCTACTTCTCATCTCTATTTTATATTTTTAATCGGTATTTTATTCTTTATTCTTTTCATTTTTATACTTTCCTATAATTATTTTATCCTTATTTATTTTAATATCCTTTTAATGAGCTAAAATTGACCATTCATCTAATAATTTGAGTCTAGCTCTAAATTAACAAACAAAACTTTAATTAGTTGAATTATGATTTAAATTGAACTCGAATAGGATCATCCTAACAAATATGACTTAAGGTGTGCTTGCATAACTTGAGAGAATATTAATAGGAATTATAGTAACTATAACTTTCATTTCTGACTATATTAGGGGCATAAAGTATTGTCCCAAATCATTTTATTTAATTTATGAAGAATTACTTGATCAAACTACGTCGTTTTACCCAAAGAAAAAGGAAGAATCCAACATCTCGAGTTGCAACATAAGAGCTTAATACAGAGCTGCTTTCTATCTTCTATTACAGAAAATAATGTAGGACATCAGAGGGAACAAAAGGCATAGTTCACCCAAAAAACCAAAAGCGAAATCAAAAATGGTATCAAGATATCATAATGCTAAGGGAGACAAGTTGAAGAGAGTATATAAGGGAGGGGAAAAAAAAAAAGAAACTAATGTTCTCAATAGGCATCTGATACATAATCACAACAGATTGAGCACAAGAGTAACCTAGAAAAGAGTAATGTCAACAACACATTTTAAATCATTCCTGGTCAGGATTGTTGGTATGTAGGCTGGTGCTGGTGCTGGTGCTGGCACCCTCAACATCTGGCTTGACCGTGTCGTCACCTCTCCCGTTGTTTCCATTCCGGCTGTTATCATCAACACCTAAAACATCATCCATGTCATCCTCACCGACATTTATATCTTCCACATCTTCCACATCTTCCTCATCTTCATTGTTGCTTCCACCAGGTATCTTTCTGGTTTTTGGCCCATGTTCAAGCCTGTGAGTGTCCAACTCTTTGTCCATTGTCTCCTGCAAGTTTGCATCATCGCTTGTTCTTCTTGCTTTCCTAGCGTTTTGCCACCTCTCCAACTCCTTTTCAACATTTTCCAGATACTGATCTGCCACCTGCTTCTGATATTCTGATAGTTCCTCCCTCCTAGCAGCTTTCCATTGGGAAAATATCTGAAAATAAAAACATATTAGTTGAATAATAAATAAAATTCAAATTTACACGAGACTCGTATATTTTTGCCGAACCAATAGTTTGTAACATTTAACAGTCTAAAGCATCACTGCCCATTTTCTTCAGACTTTCTTTCCATTCTTTTCCTTTTCCAGCAAACACGTGTTTTGGATGTCATACAATGGACCAATAAAAAGAACTATTTCTTGTTTACATGGAAAAACAAGCATAAAAATAAAAGAAAAGGAACAGTCAAAGCAAACCCGAGCACTAGATTTTCACTCTTTTCAGAAGAAATTTGACAACGGGTGCACATCTTTTGCATTGTTTTCATCAGAATATAGGCCCGAGGAATAAAGTTTTATTTTACAAAGAACAAAAGCATTTGTTACAAGTTCCAAGTAACTCACCTGTTCTTTATGCTGTTCAAGTATGGCTGCAGCTTCATCCAACGGTTTTTTGGGCAAGTAATAAATTGGAGGCTCTGCCTTGGTCCTGAAATGAACATTACATAAGCAATTAAGATGAATCAATGGAAAAAAAGGCAATAATATGACCCTTAAGTTCTTGAAAGTAGGAAGTATTCACTTGTCCACTTTGTTCAAGATTACTATACATATGAACGGAAACTTATCTTCGTCTCAATAAAATTGTGAATATGGACACTTTTGGACCAAAGTTAAAAATAACCTGCACCAAACAATGATTACTTATAAGGAAATTAATATTGAATATTCTATCCCCAAAAGAAATTGGCAAACAAGGGAAGATTTTATGTCAAACGGTAGCACACTATACCTTATAAAATTGCTAAGTTTCTTATGATGCTCCGTCCACCGAAGAAACATCAACTCCAACTTCTTTTCTTCGGCTTTCGCAGCAACTCGAGCTCTGAGAACCTAATGTAGCAAAGGACAGATAGTAAAGTAAAGATGATTTGCTACCTTATACCACATTAATTTTGAATCCAACTGTTCTAAAGATAGCATATGCAAAAACACACCAGATCTCTCCTCCTCTTTTCTGCTATTTTTTCACGCTCTTGCTGCCTCAGCCTTTCGCTTTCTTCACGTGCTCTCTGCTCTGCCTAAATAGGAGGAAGACATCAAGTTGTTACATTAGACCAAAGCATAAAACGCTTTGAGAAATTGTTTTAGTTCAGGACAAAACCTAATTAAACATAAAACCACTTAAATACAAACATACTCCACACACTTCACAATAGAGAAATATTATTATGCACTCACAACACAACCAGAATAATAACAGCATGAAGAATTGCGTTGATTGTTTGCTACTAAATCTCAATGTAAATTTCTAATTGTTAAGTTGGAATGGTAATGAAGCTTTTACTTATGGACTATTTAATTTCCTGAAAAAGGCCTTTACAGGTGATTTCAAATGCAACATACTGTTTAGATTGTATTAACTTCCATACTTACTCTTTGCAAAGCATTTGACCTTTGAATGTATGCTTCAGTCCCTGAAAGTTTCATATCGTCTTTCCTGAATTTCTGACATAACAAGAAAAATATTAATAATGCAAGTACTCAATAGAAATATAATGAAATGAACACATATAAATATGTATATGCAATAAAATATTTCAAGCAGCTGGCATCTAATCCCCTGTTGGAAACTGTCAGTCTCTTTCTATAAATATAACTTCTGGCTTGTCGATATCCCCACAACTGGTCTCTGCTTTTAATTCGTATATAATATTCATTTAGGGTTAGCTGGGGGATTTTCAAGCAATGCAAATTTATTAGTCATTATGGCTGGTAGAAGGTATATGAAGGTGTTTCACTACCAATTCGTTTCTTTTGTTGCATCCCATTTTCTAGCTATGCTATGCACGTTGTTTATAGACTACCTTAAACAATTAATTAAGATAAATTTTCATATTTTTTTCCTGAACTTCTAACATAAGCCAAAATAATCAAAGTATATAAGCAACAATAAAAACTTACATAATGCAAGTACTCAATAGAAATATGATAAATTAATGCATTTAGTATGCAAGCAAACTCAAACAATTTCAACATCATGAAAAATGAGCTTTTGTAATCACAAAAAGATATATTTTCTTCATAAGTGATTTAGATTACAGAATAAAGGATAATCCCCTTCTTCAACCCCACTCTACCAAGGTTGAACTGAAGGCCTCTTAATCTCAGAGAGGGAGTGTCAACCACTAGGCTACTCCATCAACACCCAATAGGGATAAATTTATTCTTACAAAAATGTAGGCCTTATCTAGCTAAACAAACATTAGAAGCACTTCTCCATGTATGAAAGAATAAAACAAAAGTATAGATTTGAGGTAAGCCAGTCAGTAAAATATTACACTCATGCTCCTTTATCTTCTAATTATAGACAAAACGTAACAAATGCAGGCAGGTTAATTCTCAAACATTTATCCCAATTGATGAATATGACAAAAGTGGTTTCAATATTCCGCATTTATACTAATGGCACGGCCATTGAGGTTCAGACAACTTCCTTTTTCCAATTTACCACCAATATATGCAGTAAATATTTATTCAGACAAAAAGGCTTGGAGGTTATGATTTTGGGGAAACAAATCATTGTTTTCAGCATGATCTATTCGACAAAACACCAGAGCTTAAAATAAAACAGAAGAGTTGCAAGTGTTACTGCAAAACTAGATATACTGTCACTGCAGTTGAATAACCAGTTGCAAAGCATAGAAGCCATACCTCTAAGGTACCCAAAAGTTGTCCGAGCATCCTTTTATTTCTGCTAACCAAACTTGGATCCTCATTCTTCGGAAAAACTCGTGGCACGTGTTCAGTCATAAGAGGTTCATTCTCCTGGCCAATTAATAAGTAAACAACAAAGGACAAAAACATCTATAAGTCACCCCCATAAGTAAACACTAAGAAAAGAGACAAGAGTGAGGCATATACCTTCTTTCCTGCTCTTTGAATCCCGTCCCTCCTAGACCAACCACCCTGCTGTAACTTGGATGGCCTTTCACCAGAATGATCATCCTTTCCAAGGTCTACATTTCCTTCCTCAGCCAATTGCTCTTTATTGGCATCATTCTCTGATTCAAGTTCCTCTGTTATTTCCCCATCCTCTACCTTCAAAAAAATTTGTAGTTTGAAACATGTAAATGAGCACAAGAAATGTCCATCTGATCAATAGTTTTTCATATACGTAGAACAAAAGGGTAACTTTGTATCTTCATTTAGTTTGTTAATTTAGCACAAAAGAATAAATTTTGACAGTAATTGAGATCCGATCATGACAAAAAAATTGAAACCTCGTATGACCAATAACATCATACAAGACAAGTTAAATTTTCCTTGTATTTGTTCAAATGATAAACGCATATTTAAAACTCAAATGTCACAACTGTGAATCACAAAAACAAGTACAGATACAGAACATGTTAGAACTGCACCGCATTGCACATGCTTCCTAGTACATTATTAAGCCTAAAAGTAAACTATCTGAAATATAACTTTTATAGTGAATCAGCAACTAAGTTCAAGACAAGAATGAAACCACAAACAGAATCCAGATTTACCTTGACAACAGCAGACAAAAGGCGCCGTTTGGCTGGAGGCTGATCTTCCGCTTCATTTCTATCTGCCTGAAACTATCCAGAAATTTCATTTAACAATCCTCTATAAGGTTTTTTTAAAAAAAACCCAGCAAGATTTTGGAAGAAAACAGAAAGCATCTAATTTGATGATCATAAACTATTAAGAGAGACGTATACCAAACGTTTAGTTGCAACCTTGCATGTAACAACAACCATAGAGAAAAACAAAACAAATAACAACAATTACCGGCCGAACAAAGCCTCGTTGACGAGCCCCATTGGCGGCGAAGTTGCGAGGACCAGCTGCTGACAACCCTCCTCTTCGGAGTCCACGAGGATCACGAAGACGCTCAGTAATCTGAGATTTGCAGACAAATAAACCAACACAAAGAGATTTAGTCACCAACCAAAAAAAAACTAAACCGTCCAATCCCAGAGGGTACACAGAGCAAAGAACAAGAAAAGAGAAGAAAAAGAGAAAGGAGTACCTGACGCTGTTGGCGAAGGAGCTCATCGATCTCTTGTCGGAGCTCATCTTCAGTCTTCTCTACGGCGGTGGTACCCATCAGGGCAGTGAAGTCTGGTCTGAGAGTTCGTGAAACAAATCCAGGCGCCTCGACGGCTATAAAACCCTTGCCTAGGATTTTTATATATTTATTATAAATAAATATAATCAATTTTTAATATAATAATTAATTAATATCAAAATTTTAACTAATAAAGCAATAATGTTAATTCTTTTTTTTATTAATATATTTTTTGTTTTTAGATAACTGAAATGTAAATTATTTATACAATATTTTTGTTTTATAAACTCAATTAAAAGTCTAAAGGCTTTTTACTTTTTAGGCTTTGGTGCACATTTCTGAGACTCAGAACCAACCTCACTGCCCTGATGGATTCCGCCGCCGTCGAGAAGACTGAAGAAGAGCTCCGGCAAGAGGTTGATGAGCTTCTTCCCCAACAGCGCGAGGTATTCTTTTCTCTTCTTGTCTCTTCTCTTGCTTTTTGCCGCGTGGTGTGTTCCCTTTGGGACTGGACTGCTGTTCTTTTTTTTCTTTTTTGTGACTTGTTGGTTTATTTATCTGCAAATCTCAGATTACTGAGCGCCTTCGTAGTCCTCCTGGCTTTCGTAGTCCTCCAGGTTTGTCAGCTGCTGGTCCTCGCAACTTCGCCGCCAATGTGGCTCCCAAAGGTGGCCTTTTTCCGCCGGTAATTGTTATTATTTTTATTTTTATTTTCCTATGGTTACATGCAAGGTTGTAGATAAATGTTTGGTATACGTCCCTCTTAATAGTTGTATGTTCATCAAATTGGATAGTTTCAGGCAGATGGAAATGAAGCAGAAGATCAACCGCCAGCTAAACGGCACCTTTTGTCTGGTGTTGTCAAGGTAACTCTGGATATCTGTTTGCTGTTCCATTCTTGTCTTGGAACTTTCTTGCTGATTTTCACTTAAAAAAGTTATATTTCAGATAGTTTCGTACTTTTAGGCTTAATAATGCATTAGGAGGCACCTATTGTGAGGAAACATTGACTTAAGAAACCTTGTATGACGTGACGGATTGCTTCTCAATTTCTGTAAAATATATGTTTTTGTGCTAAATTAACAAACTAAATGAAGATACATAGTTATGTTTGTTCTATATATATGGAAAACTATTGATCACATGGACATTTGTGGTGGTCATTTATATTTTTTAAAGGTGGAGGATGGGGAAATAATAGAGAATGATGCCAGTAAAGAGCAATTGGTTGAGGAAGGAAATATCGGGGTGGGCAATGATTTCAACAAAAGACCATTCAGTATACAACAAGGTGATTGGTCTAGGAGGGATGGGATTCAAAGAGAAGTAAAGACGGTAGATGCCTAAATTTTGTTGCTTTTCTTAGTGTTTACTTTTGGGTGTAACTTAATAAATGTTTTTATCTTTTGTTTTTTGTTTATAATTGGCCAGGAGAAAGAAACTATTTTGATTGAGCAAATGCCACGAGTTTTTCCAAAGAATGAGGGTCCAAGTTTGGTTCGCATAAATAAAAGGATGCGTGAGCAATTTTTGGGTACTTCAGAGTTATGACTTTCATGCTTTGCAATTGGTTATTCAACTGCAATTATAGTATTTCTAGCTTGACTATTAATCATATCTTGTCTTGAAGTTATGCTCGGACATGATATCAACTTACACACGTGTACATAGAATACCTTTACTTTGTTGTGATTCTGGAGCTGACACATTTATGGCTACCTCTTTGCATTATAGAATAGCTTTTGGTTTTTGTTTAAGTAATTGTTTTTTTTTCAAGTTTGTTTCTTTTTATTTCCAATATTATTGCTTTGGGTTGATGTAGAAGCTTTTATTGTACAAATTTCTCATGCTT
>JANTNU010000234.1:2185761-2199639 GCA_024752395.1 Erythroxylum havanense
GACATCAAATTAATCGGGGTTTGTACAAAATTATGTTTATTATGCTAGTCCACAAAATAAATGATAAAATTCTATCAAGAGTCTCTTGAAAACACAAACTTATAACCCTAAAATTTTAAAGTTAGGAAGAGAGAAAGAATGACACAGTAGATTTATATTGATTCGACTAAGAACCAAGTCTACGTTCAGTCTCCAAGTATTCAACTTTAATATTTCACTACAAGAATTTGAGTATTAAATTTGACGAGCCTCTTCAAACTCACAAGTACATATTTTTTAATGTTCTCTAACACCTCACATTCAAAATGTATAACAAGCTTCTAGAAAGCTAACGGAAAAATAAAAAATAAAAATAAAAATAAGTTATCAAATAACAATTTCTCTTGATAAAGTAATTTCACTTTTTAAGGCACAATAAGACTGATATGACCCTCAATAATATAGATGTTACTCAAATATTTCAAAAGTTTGTGTATGCTCGTTACTTCATAAGTGCTATTGCTCTTCTTTAAATAATCAATTTCTTCAATTAGCTATTGTTTCATTCTAGTCATAAAGTTAACTTTGGATTTTCAATATTATCTTTGTTGGAATAAAAATTTTCGGAACTAATTGTTCGAAAAGATAAGATCCTCTCGGACATCAATAAGGAAAATTTACTAAGAAGATAGCGGCAAGAAAAGATGTAATTTGCCTATGATTTTATTTCCTTAAAAAATACTGTTATCTACACAAGGAAGTAAATTCAATTTAAAATTTAAAATATTATATAGTTATTATCAAAATGGTTAAATATAACTCTAGAACTAACAAAAATTACTCCCTTTTATCACTTTATTCTTAAATATCATTACTTTATCTTACATTCATAATTACTAAAATACTGTCAACTATTAAAATTTGAATTATATCTATACATTCTTTTATTATTACTAAAATACCTTTATAAGACTTAAATTCTAATTTATCCTTAAATATTCACATTTTCTATTTTGCTCCTACATTAGAATTTCCTAAAACCCTTCTTCTTCTATACTCTAATGTCGCATTGGTCTTATTCTCCTTTTCTCATTCATCCAATCACTTTTCTCTATTTTTATTAATTCTAACCAAAAACTAGCTTGTACGGCAGGTACTCTGACGATGTCATTAAAAATTACATATTCTTATTTATAGGGCAATAAATCTCATAAAATTTATAAATAATAATGAAATTGATTTGAAGCATTGGTTTATTAAATAAATTATTTAAAATAATTTATTTGCAAATTATTATGAACATTCGAAATTTATAAAATAAGCATATGAAAATAGATTATTTTAATTATCCATTTTTTTGGAAACTTAAATTAGGTTTAATAAATTAAACCTTTTAATTAAGATCAACTTCCTTCAGAACGTGAGCGACCGAGCCGCCATTGAGAAGATAACGTGACAACGTTAAATGCCCAACTAAAACAACATGGCGCGTCAAGCTTCATTTCCCTTCAAGATCGCGTGAATTCGAGACCCGTACTTTACTCAAATCTGGATTTGTTCCCAGTAAATGTCAGTAGTGTCGGAAGCTAGCGCGTGTTTCCCAATTCAGCTCAATCCTTAGGAGACGTGGACGCACTTGCCCATATCGAGCGTGAGGTTGCAACATGACAACATAGCGTAGCCATCACTCGACGAATCCGAAAGAAAGGGCAGGGTACGGAACAGCGAAGCAAAGGTTAAATCGGTATTAAATTAATAAAAAGTATTTCAAATTTCTTAAAAATTTAAATAAAAATTATTAAATAACATTTAATTGTTTTTAATAGATAAAAATGTATTAATTTATAAAAATTAACAAATTAATTAATAAACTAATTATTTTTTGACAACAAAATTATTAAAATAAAACAAATTTAAAATTAAAAATTAAAAAATAATTAATTAATATTTTAAAATTAAATTCGCTAGATTATTTAAAATTTTAATCTTCACGTAGGTTAATTTTGAAATTTTAAGTCAATAATACTTAAATAAAGAGTTTTAATTTAAATTTATTATTTAGCTTATTAATTTTTTAAAATAATTTAATTTATAATTTATGTAATTTTTAAAAATATATTTAAAAAAGATATAATTATATTATATTTGAAAATATAACATTAAACAGATTATTTTGATGTAAATTATTATTAAAATTAATATAAAATTTATTAAATTATAATTAATTAAAAAGTACTCACTTTATAAAAATAATCTACATTTGTAAAAAAAAAGAAAAGAAAAACATAAAAGTAATATTCTTAGATTCTGGAATAAATAATAGGATAAATAAGAAATAAAATAATAATAATAAAGCAAAGGACGAAACGAGAAAGAGAAATGAAGAGAAGAGAAGAGAAGAGAAGAGAAGAGCAGTAGTTTGGACTTTGGTATAACGTGCCGCTCGCTCGCTCGCTCGTGGCTCTCGCTCACACACACAGTCTTCTTTTCGTGTCCTTGTGGATCTCATCGCCTTTCCTTTAGATTTGTGTGTGATAATAATTATAAGAATCCCCCAATTCATCTCCTTCTTATCGTTTAAATCCACTCAATTTCTTCTGGGTATGGCCATTTTTATCTCTACATTCGGTTTGATTTCTCCTAGTGTTGTGCCGGGTATTTGTATTTGATCGATTGATGATTGTTGCTAACCCTAGAAGGAAGGAGTATGTGAATTTTGGATTTTTCCCCCCTTTCAGTGGCCTTTTTATTTTGGTTATTTCAATTTAGGTTTGCTGATAAACTGGTTTAATTCGGTTTGGTTTTTGTGAGAAGGGAAATGATCATCGCACGTCGTTTCAGATTTAAAATCTTGAAGAACTTATTATATGTTTACTAATTTCATTTTTTTATGTAAGTTAATAAGAATCTGGATCTCAGATGGGATGTGAGTCGCATGTGGGGCTATGTTGTGTTACCTGCACGCATTGCTTGCGTCTTTAGCCAAACACGTTGTTTACTTCTCACTATTTTTTTAATTATCTATATGTATAATGTCAATCTCTGACTTCGTTTTGTTGTTTCGGTGAATCTTATATACATGCATAGCAGATTCAGATTCAGATTGGCATTGTCCTCCTCAACTAATTCTCTTCTTTCCATCTAGATTTTTGCTTGAATTTCGCGGGTTTTTAAGTGGGTAAGTACATCGACTGCCTTTCGTTTTGTTTCCTGTTCTATTTTGGATCGCACAAAATTGTTTACTGATTTTCATGTGTTTTGTTCCTAAATTGGTATGCACTTTTCTATGTTATCAAGCCGTGACCTTTTTGGTGTTTGGTCTTTCAATTTTATTTTCATGCTTGTTCTGATTTGATCTTCAGATTGTATAACCTCTGAATTGAAGTCAACAATCAATGAATAGCCTATGCATATATGGCTTGCTAATTACATGTCGGGTTTCACTAAGCTGTAAACAGTGTGTAGTTTTGCAGCCTTAAACAATTTGATGTTATGTAAAAATCATCCATGATGCTGGAAGTTGATGTCAGATATCTGTTTACTATCAGATATCTGTAGCTGTTACAGATGTAGTTGGTGAAAAGTAAATTGAGAAGGCTCATAAT
Source organism: Erythroxylum havanense (assembly GCA_024752395.1). Lineage (NCBI taxonomy): Eukaryota > Viridiplantae > Streptophyta > Magnoliopsida > Malpighiales > Erythroxylaceae > Erythroxylum > Erythroxylum havanense. The sequence continues at coordinate 2,189,346 of JANTNU010000234.1, forward strand.
GAGGATCTATTAAAAACTTCTAATAGTTAAAAGTGGGATCTTTTTGTCTCCATCTACGGCAATTGAGAAAAATGACACTACTTTTGATAATGAGGGAAATCAAGATGTTTAAGATCAATTCGAGATGTGAAATGGAAAAGGTGGTTGTCAATTCCTCTGTGATAGCTTTGTCAGCATTATTTTGAGTTAAAGGGAGAGAGAAAGGACTTCTGAACTATGTTTAAAAGGTTACTCCATCTGTCGGCTTGTCACTGTCCGTCCTTGCTCTCTGAATGTCTTCTCACTATGTAATTATTTTGGGGTTGCAAAGTTTCATCTTTCTGAACTTTCTAAAGCAGAGTGTATATAAGCAAGCATTAGTTAGATTGGCAGCTTCATTTTCCTGTCACTTTATTTTTTAGTTTACTAGTTCATCTTTAGCTGATCTAGTTCTTACTGGATGGGTTCCGTTTGTGTATAGATCCATTTGGTTGCTTCTATACTGCCTAGTAGGTTGCATTCTATGTTGCTCAGACTCGGATACGGGTATTGGATGCATACCCATGTCCAACACTGGTAAGTTTAAGCTTTTAGTAGTGTTTTGTCATATTTTAGGATTTTATGGAAGTGCCCATGTCCATTGTTTTGCATCATATGGATGTGTGGCTGTAGGAAATACAGATCTACGGACTTTGGAAGCTCTAATATTTGCAATATCTTCCTTCTTTTTGGCTTTCATTTTAGGCACTTCTCTGCTATCACATTGTGAACATTGCATTTGTTTTAATGTTCTGGGCTTATCTTTGTATTTCAGATTGCTTTATCTTTTGTGAATCCGTTCCTGGTTTTATACAATGGAGTTCATTTGTACTGCTCAAATTTAAATTTTCAAATTTATATGCGGATATAACTGAGGTTCTCCCACTATTGATGCAACATCTGATTTTTTTTCATTACTTTCTGAGATTTGCTGCATGCCTAATTTGAATTTGTACTAATATTTCACTGAAATCAAATATATTCTCTTTCCCAAAAAGAATATGAAAGATCCATTTTAAATCCAGAAGAAGAATGAATGGGTCCCCAAATTTGCAAATCTATTACCAATTCAATCGTTGCAGACTATATTTTTTTTTTCCCTTTTCCTATTCTAAGATAGTAGGATTTTCTAGGATCTTCATTTAACAGATTACATGTTTGTTGCTGATTTTAAAATTCGATTATTTTTCAGCATCCTCTTTCCTTTTGGAAAAGGAGCTTGAAGTTCTTATATGGTTCTGTAAACTCTCCTTATTGGACAATTATTACCTTCTTTTGACCTCCTGCTCAGTGAAGAGCACTTCATAAGCTCAGAACTTGTGATATAGTTTATTTTAATTTGATCTAGATTGGGAAATTTTGAGTGGAGGGAGTGGTTTATAAGACTTAAGCTGATGACAATCATGTAACTCCAAATTGACTTTTTTCGAGCCATATGATTAAAGATTGAATGGCTTTGTTGGACTGGTTTGGGCTCGGGCTATGACATTCAAACTGCCTTTGTTTCGTTGGTCTTGCCTATCATGTTCCTTTGTGAGGGAAGTCTAGCTGGTGCATCTGTTTGCACATGTTCTTTGAACGACTTCTCTGTTTCATGAACAATTATATGTGAAGTTTTATATTTCAAATCAATTGCTGGATGTAGGCATCCATTTCGACTTATAGGCCTGGTAATTTGAGAGCTGATTCCTTTGATTCTATTTGGAGTGATAGTAAGATAAGCAATATTGATGTTTGAGGTTGTCCTGGCACTTACTATATAGTGGAACATTATGATTGTTGTGTTGCATAACTTTGATATGCAGAGAAGACAATTTGGAAACGAATTCTGTCTCGCAATTATAAATGTGATTTTAAATACTTTAAAGGTCCTCTGGTAATACATTGAGTTAAAATTTTTAGTAATTTTTTCCAGGTTTAACTCTAAATGGCAAAGGGTGGCAGGGGACGACGTAGGATTGCTTACCGTCAATGCAGGCTGGCACCATACCCATTGCCATCATGCAATAAGCATAGTTCTGAGGATTTGTGTCCAAAAAAATGTTCCAAAGCTTTGGATAAGAAAGACTGGGAAGATGTAACTTGCTCTGTGTGTATGGAGTTTCCACACAATGCTGTCCTTTTGCTCTGTTCTTCACATGACAAAGGTTGTCGTCCCTACATGTGCGGAACTAGCTTTCGTTATTCCAACTGCCTTGACCAGTACAAGAAAGCTTACACCAAAGCGATCTCATCCAATGGTACCTCCAACAATCCAATTTGGATATCAGATTCAGCTTGGCCTGTTGAGAGCTGTGAAGCCACAGAACTTGCTTGCCCTCTTTGTAGGGGCCAGGTAAAAGGATGGACTGTGGTGGAGCCTGCAAGGGAGTATCTTAATGACAAAAAAAGAAACTGCATGCAGGATGACTGCTCTTTTGTTGGAACCTATAAGGAGCTAAGGAAACACATGAAGACTGAACACCCATCAGCACGCCCACGGGAGGTTGATCCAATTCTTGAACAGAAATGGCGAAGACTTGAGCGGGAGCGTGAACGTGATGATGTGATAAGCACAATAAGGTCAACAATGCCGGGGGCGATGGTCTTTGGAGATTACGTAATAGAGGGTAATCATTATGCCTTTGATTCAGATGAAGAAGCACATTTTGATACCGATTCGGCAGAAAGGAATGGAAACTTGGAGGTTGGGTTTGATAGGAATCTAGTAAATGTTTTTCTGCTGTTGCATGCATTTGGCCCATCAGGGGATGACCTCGACAGACGGGTGAGGCAGCCTGATATGACCAACCATCGAACATCAGATGGTGACAATCATGCTACTGTTGGTTTTGACTCCTCTGAAGACAATGACAGTGACAGAGACAGAGACGATGAGAATGGTAACAGTGCTGGTGGCATTTCACTTGCCAACCGTCTTCGTCGCCATGGAAGAGTGCTTTTAGGACGTTCAGGTAGGAGACGAAGACGGAGAGAGAGCAATGGAGAACAAAGATAATTGGAGACATTACTTTAGTAGGTACCTAGATTTAGGAGGGGATAACTTTGAAGGATATAAAAAAGCATGACTTGAAATCCAGATGTATTTACTTACTCATTTGTATCTTCTTGTTTCGCATGGCTTTTTAGTGATGGATTGGCTGGAGAAAGAATTGTGGTGGAGCAAAGGGGAAACTTTGGTTGCTTTCCCTCATTTACGTGATGCTTGAATGTAATAACCCAATGTAAACACCTGTATTTGTCATATATTTAACTTGCAGTTCATTGATGCTTTGATTTCACCCTCTCAATCCACATTGCAGTTTACCAAGTGGGGACAGATAGAGCAAGATTGCTCGGTAATGGATCGGGTTGAGTTCGAACAACTCGATATTTGGGCCTTGAGTTTTGAATCAAAATTTGAGCTTTGGGTCAACATAGAGCAAGATTGCTCGAAAATATTTGGTTCAAGCTTCAGATGTAGTTTTAGCAAGTTAAAAAATAATTATTTAGTGAAGATTATTTTGTCAAAAAAGAAAGTTTAATTTTAATTTTAAACTCATTCTAAAACTTAGGCATGTAACTGAATTTAAGTTTAATTTAATATTTAAAAATTTTAGTTTTTAACTAATGATTTGAATTTTTGTTAAAAGTTCAAAATAAACCTAGAGTGATTTGTATCCTTTTTTAATCTAATTAGGGTTGCCATTGATTATTGTTTTAGACTTCTTGTAAATAATCATCATTATTAATATTTAGTTAAAGTCACGCTAAATCACGAGATTTAATAAAGGTTGATAATATGCAATCTTATTTTTATTTAATAGAGAAACTGTTTTTTATAAATTCACATATAATGTGTCAAAAATAAATAGACAATAAATTAAATAATATTTAAATTTTATATTTTTTAATTTAGTACCACTTTTTTTTAAAACATTATTTTAGTGAATTTTTTTAAAATTATATAAATCAAATTAAAAGATCTTTTATGTGACATATCTACAAAATAATATTTGAATATTTATTTATTAATCACAATAGCAAAACTAATAATTTAAACTAATTTATACAGAATTAAAAATATTAATTACTAAATCAAAGAAGACAGTAGATTTATTGTTATGCCTGAAAAAATCCCAACCATCCATTGGATGGTTAGGTTTTGTTCGGTATAATAGCAGATCTGAGGCCGACAAAGAAGGGCCCATTTATGCTACCCTTCACTGTCACTGACAGTAGAAGATAAGAACATGGCTCCTTAAGAAACACGGCCTCTGCTGCCTTAGCTCTGTCTGCGACCATCTCCAATTGCTCTTTCCACCACTCACCACTTGCGGCGGCGCGTTGGGGTCTCGTCATGATTTCAACACTTCTTTATTGGCTAGTAAACCACCCTAGAATCCTCTACTTCACATGGACTCCAGGCCACACCATTGGCTCAACTCCTAAATTCCTCTCCTTCACACTCTTCACTTACCTTTCCCTCACTTTCCTTCTCTACAACCGCCGTCCTTCCCTTGGACCTAACATCGTCAAGCTAATCACTGCTCTCCATAGCCTCATCTTATGTCTGCTCTCCTTCATCATGGCCCTTGGCTGTGTGCTCTCCGTTTCTGTTCAAGCTCCTAACCTCCTGCACATCATCTGCTTCCCTCCAAACACCCAGCCCTCCGGCCCTCTCTTTTTCTGGGCGTACGTATTTTATCTCTCCAAGATTCTTGAGTTTGTGGATACCCTTTTGATCATTTTGAGCAACTCCATCCAAAGACTGACGTTCCTCCACGTCTACCACCACGCCACGGTGGTGATTATGTGCTACTTGTGGTTGCAAACCTCGCAGTCATTGTTTCCGGTGGCTCTGGTGACCAATACAGTGGTGCACGTGTTGATGTACTACTACTATCTACTCTGTGCAATGGGGATGAGACCCAAGTGGAAGAAATTGGTTACTGATTGTCAGATTGTGCAGTTTGTGTTCAGCTTCGCCATTTCTGTTACGATGCTCTACTATCATTTCACAGGAGATGGATGCTCAGGCATATGGGGTTGGTGCTTCAATGCCATTTTCAATGCTTCCCTTTTGGCTCTTTTTGTGAATTTTCATGGAAAGAGTTACAGCATGAAGACGAAGAAGTCATGAGGTTGTGTTTTTTCTAAAGTTTCAATTTTTTTTCCCATGATCTTATGCAAAAAAAAGGGCTTTTGTGATAAAATTTCATGAAAATTAAAGAATCTCGAGTTACGTAAAAGTTTTCACTCTAATCATCTTAAAAATTGATATTAGAACATATTTGGTCCATATTATTAATTTTTAAATTGTCTAGTCAGTTATACCTAAAAGAAAGAGTATTCAAATATCCCACATGGACTAAACATAAAAATATTAAAAAGATAAAATGGTAAAAATTATCTAGATTAGTTCTAATAATAATAAAAATTCAAACTTAATTCCAATTTTTCATTCTATCTGTATGAAAAATTCTTATAATTATCATTTTTCGTTTTTCATAATCATCATTTAGAAAAAGAGGATACACATACAAACACCGCTCCGAGCGCATGCACGCACGCACGCACACACATATATATATATATATATATATTTGCGGGACAAAAAAATTGTAAAATACTTACTATACTCATATTATCAAAATTTTGTGTCTGCAACAAATAAAAAAGATTTTAAGAAAAAGGGTTTCAACTTCCGAGCTTCACAACGAAGCATAACGGGATTTAGCAAAGATCTAAATAAGCTTCCTCTTCTGGAAATACCCTTTCAAGTGCCACAAATTTAGTCCTGAAACCAGAATGCAGATGGCCAATGACATGATGCTAAACCACGCTACTCTTGAATTTGTTGTTTCACTCACAGTCCTCATCTCTGCTTCTCTGTCACCATGAAAGAATAATGCTAATAATGCTACAGATTCCAAAATTATGTAGAGATGATAAGAGTACGGGATTAGGAATTTGACAATTGTATATTCAGAGATTTGTTTAATCCTAACAACAGCTACTTCAATTTAAGAGTGCTGCTTAGACCCAGTAATAGAAAAGATACCCTAAAGCCTTCATCAAATAAAGGCAAACTAATAAAGTAAAATCAGGAAATAGGAAAATAATCAATTTTTAAAGCAAGTCATCCTGCTAATTCACCCTAAGTAATCCCTGGAAACATTTACCTGGTCTTAAGATAAAGTAGATTCTCATGGATGGACTCCACTGCTCCTTCAAGCTTCCTCAGCTCAAGCTCCACGCCCTGCAAAAGTGCCCCAGGCATAGATATGGGCATACAATCGAAAGCACAATAAGCACTTGCAAGTTCATAATACAGGAGTTGTCTAGATGATGAAAGTTCTCCCCCTTTTATAAGAGTCATAAGCTTGTGTTACAGTCCAGTCTCCCCCTAGACTACACCTATTATGTACCCAAAAAAAAAAAAATCACTGCAAAGTTTTGCCCTGTTGTTTAACTGCACAAACTTCCGATATTAGGCAAAGAATGATGTAAAGGTTTGAGGTCATTCACTCATCCTCCTACTCTTTCAAAATGGTTCTAAAAATAGTAAAGGAAAAACATTATATATTGGCCACCACTAGGTAACAGTTAAGCATTTCTCAAGGTTAAGGGTTCTCCTCCAGACATGACTTCGTTCTACTAAGTCCCATTCTCAATGTTAGTCCCAACCAAAAGTGCCAAACTCTTTGTAGGTTGCAAACGGAATTATTTTGGTAAACAAATGATAATTTGGAATGTTTGACTTAGAAATTAACTTATAAACAAATAATAGTTTGGAATGTCCTGGTTAGGGGGAAGATACAGCACTGAGTATGCGTACCTCAATCTTCTCTTTTTTGGCAACCGAGTCCCAATCCTTAGCTGCAATTCCAGTCTTCCAATCAAGGTTGACACTAACATCACCTCCTCCTTGGTTATTACCATCCACCCATAAACATGCCAGGTAGTTACCAGCCTCATGAGTTGTGAAAGCAAATTGACCATGCGACACAGCCTCCTTGTGATGAAGATTGTTACCAAATGGTGATGTCACCTGAGAGGGAACACAAACCAAAAAAATTTTGTATTGCTTGTAAGCATATAAAAACCTGCCATGCATAGTGATGCAAGTACAAAAGAGAAACTATGGCCAATCAAAAAGTTAAAGCCATTTTATTTGCAAATTTTGTGTTTTGATGACAAATTTTTTTTATAAAGCCCCTTGCAATTTGGAAATTAGAATAATTCCAGCCCCTCCTAGGTAAGCATTGTAGGAAAAAAAATCCAGGAAATAAATGCAGACCATCAGCGAGCACAAATAACTTTAGTGGAGCATTCTTGGATTACTTAAGATACATCAAGAACCATAAGACAGAATAGTCTCATATTTAGTTCCGTAAAAAAATTACTTAAGATACATCAAGAACCATAAGACAGAATAGTCTCATATTTAGTTCCGTAAAAAAATTAACTTTTAATTTACTCGAATAAGAATAGATTCAACAAACAATCAGAAAACCACCAGTTTTGGAATGAGAAACTTGCAGCAAAATCTTCTTTCCAAGTTTCCGAGTATCACAATTATTTAACTTCTCAAGGCCAGGTACACGCAACTTTGTAAGCAAATGTAACTTGGACAATCAACTACCCGATGCACATCCTCAAGGCAAGGGTTGAAATTTATTTCTTCTTTTTTTTCAGTTTTTTTTATGAACAAAGTTTACTATGGACTAAGCTTTATCAATCTCTTCATCACCATGAATAACAAATCCTGGATGAGAATTGTCTGCTGCCAGCGAAAGTGGTAGCTAGGTTTTCTGGGATATACAAACAGATCGATTACACTGGTTACATTAGACAAGTTCTTGACCATTGGACCACAAGTTCATCATCTTCCCATGCATTTAATTATCATTTAAATATCACTACTATAATCTAATTCATAAGAATGATGAACTGCTTGAAAATTCATGTGACAACAATACTTTCTAGAGAAGCTCGGTCTACACATTCGATTTATCAATCTCTTCAACATTAATGGGTAACCATAAAAAAAATCAGCATTAGAACCATGGGCATGTGAATTACTGTAAAGCGTTCTCGAATATAGTTTACTTGCTAGCTATTAACAAGACACAACACATATAGTTTGTTACACAATCTAAGCTCTCATTCCTTCCTGCCATCTTAACTTGATAAAACAAAGCCAACCCATTAATACACACAAATTCCAATTTACTTGCCCCGAGAAATTTTACATCTACAAAATCCCAAATTCCTTTCCTTTCCTTTCTTCAACAGAAATTCAATATAGATTCACACATATAAATAAATTAAGAAGAGAAGTAGAGGAAGAAGAACCTTGACAGATATGGTGGGGATGTGTGAGTGGTCTTCGGAAACTACAACATAGTCAGCTAACACTACAACGTTGTTGTGAAGCTCCTCGGAGACGCACTTGGTGCCAGTGGCGGGTAGATTCAGCCAAACGCCATCACAACGAATCACCAAATAGCATCCAATCAACAGCAATGCAGAAACTAATTCTATTACCATCCGCATCTTTCGCTACCGAAATGGAAACTGATTATGTTCAATAGATCCGATTATTGAACGCAAAGATCCCAATTTCGGCTTTGTTTGGGGATTTCCCTCTGCTTTGGTTGGGGCTTTGGGGATTTTCTTTCTCTCTGTAACTACAAATGGGTTGGTTTGGATTGGGCTCAGCTTCATTTTCCGTTGTGTCTCAGCTTTTTTTCTTTTTCTTTTTCTTTTCACAGCATGATCAAATATTTAAGAAGCATAGATACGGACACGGACACGCGACACGAATACGAGGACACATCAATTTCTAAAATTTGGTGGACACGGACACGGCATATATATATATATTATAAAATTTAGAATTAAGAAAAAATGCAGAATTCATAATATAATATATATTAATTGATGTGTTTCAAGACTTCCAATATCTTGATATTCTATGGAGCATATTTTTCATTAAGTAATGTCCGAGCGGTCTCAAAAAATATGGAGCATATATTCTATGGAGCATATTTTTCATTAAGTAATATTCGAGCGGTCTCTAGATGTATCCGAATTGTGTCCACCGTGTATCAATGAATGTCCGACACGGACACGGCTCCATTTTGTCGTGTCCGTACTACATAGTCAAATATTATTGTGAAGGCAATAAATGCGTGAATTGACTGACGAATTATGCTAGTCACTTTAACGTCGGTGTCACTTATTTTGTAACTATACCCATTAGGTGTCATCTTATCCTCACAGGGGATATATCGAGAATCGAGTTCCCTCACCTTATTATGTAACTTTTCATGTTTTCATTTATACAAAAAAAAAATTATGGTTGACAATCGGGTCGGGCTCAACGCGAAACTGTTTCTCGATTAAAATGATATCTTTGTTAATTAAAATTTAAAATAAAATAATGTTATTTTTATTATTTAATTATTAATAAAATGAGTTTAAATCAAAAAGGGCTTAACCGGCCCAACTGGGCTTTATTGTTTAACCCGGCCCGATCGGGCCTTTATCGTCAGGCCTCGGAGAAGAAGATAAGGGAAGAAAGGCATTGAGGTTGCAGTCTCAGTCCCTTTCGTAAGAAAGATTCTCCACCCACCCACTTACTCTTGTCGATTCTCCGGTGTACATTCTACGCCACCTGTCTGGTTCCGCGAATCCGTTTCTCGCATTCGTCTCCTCATGGAAGCTCTCATCTCTCAGTTCACCGTTCTCTCAGACCAAGCTCTGCAAGACAAGAGCTTCGACCCTTCCACCATCGAGGACCTGATGAAATTCTTCGAGATCGAAGCCTACAGATCATGGGCAGCGATGGAACTCGAGCATGAAAAGGAGGTGAAAGAAGCAGAATTCGCCGCGCAAGAAGCCGAGGACTATCTCGATTCTGTAATGGAAGATGCGATGGATGAATTCAGGCGTTTTGAACAAGAGATGGAGCGGTTGGAAAAAGCAGAACTCCATAGTTTGGAGCATAAGGCTGAGGGTGCAAGAAACATGGGTAAACTGATGGAGAAAGCAGCGACTATCGCTTCGAAGAGGTATATGGAGGCTGCTCTTAGTTCTGCTACTGCTTCCATGAAATCTGCCTGGAAAGGACTTTCTTCTAACAAGGTTCATCCTTCACAACTCAAGTAGGGGAATTCCTGAAACCCCTTTTCATATTTTCTTGTTATTTTCTCTAAATCAAATTACTCTGATGGAGGAGGTTGTTGTCTACCAGGATGTGGAATAAATTGATGTCCTTTAACAAGAT
>JANTNU010000234.1:2199739-2211066 GCA_024752395.1 Erythroxylum havanense
CTCTAAATCAAATTACTCTGATGGAGGAGGTTGTTGTCTACCAGGATGTGGAATAAATTGATGTCCTTTAACAAGATTTCCAAATCTTGGATCTGAAACTTCTGTCGATTTTCATTTGATGATCCAAGAAACCTTAGACTAGTATCTGTCAACATGTCGGGCAGGTATCAGAGCCCCGGAAGACTCAGGTCTCGCACAAATTATTTTTCAAAAAACTGGAATTCGATCTCTGAGTCCGATCAGAATTTCAAATCGGATCAAATCAAAACGGACATTAGACTTTCTAAACTTTTTTGGGGTTTCAAAATTTTTGAATCCGGATTGGATCAAAACATCAACTTTTTTTTGATTAATGGGAAGAAACGAATCAGCTTACACAAGAAGTCAGATTTCCGACATATCTTCGAAGAGAAGAGGGCGGAACCCAATGGGTGGTTCCTAAATCAAAATGTGTTGCATAGGTTGTAATTATGTTTAGAGATTGACAATTTGAGTTCGATTCAATTGGGTTTAGTTTGAGTCAAAAATGAGTGGATTAAAATTTGGGTCCAACTCATCAATCAGGTTGGTGTGAGTAGTTCAGCATTCTCATCTCTTAATTAGAGGTCTCGATTTCGAATCTTAGGAATAGAAAAATTTATTTGGCCAGCACTTTATTCCTTACGTGCTGATCCAGTGCAAACAGAGATTAATCTGAAAATAGATGATTTAAAGGAGCTTGCTCATAATTATTGGGACCTTCTTAAGTCACCTTGTGGGCTAATCAAAAAAATTTGGATCCAACTAGAACGTAGAGGCCAACTAAAAAGGGTTGATGATATGAACCTCATCTCTTAAAATAATATTACGATTTACGATGTACGATTTATCTATAAATTTAATACAGTTAAGACTAAAATAACGTTGTTTTAAAACGGCAAAAGCAAGTTAGGATTGTGCATTTTACCCTGTCAAATTTTGGATTCTGAAATCTGAATGATGCCATTTTGGTCCTAATCGAGATCGAAGTAAACAGATTTGGCATGAGCTTATTAATTTTAAGGCCGAATTTAAGTTTTTCTTTTAATTTTTAGGCTTCAGACGAAATTCAAATTCAGATTGTCCCACTCAAAATTTAAAAAATTTTAGATAAAAATGATGTTATTTTAAATAAATAATGTTATTTTTAAATTAAAAATTTCGAACTTGGTTAAATTCAATTAACCTTAAATCACCCAAGCAAGGTCGGACTTAAGCTGCGACCTTTTGTCTAAGTCGGGACTAAGTTTGAACATAAATGTTTGGGCCGAGCCTATGCTTAGGCGAACCCAAACTCGACTTCATGGGTTGCTAACCCTAGCCGTTACATGCTACTTTCTTTGTCTTCAAAATGGTGAAATGCTTATCCCCCATGGGTGGAGTGCCCTTTTGTTAAGAAACACTTATGGCATGTTTGATTGAGTAGAGTGGCTATTCTATTACTCATATATTCTTAATAAATAGTTATTCATTTGTTTGGATGAAAAATAATATACAAAATAATTAATCTCACGTTGAGTTATTTCTAAACTTTCAAGAATAGCTAAAGATATCTTTCCCATGTCTTTACCTATTTTTATAAAACGTGAAATAGATATAGATAATTATCATTATTATTATTATTGTTATCATCATCATCATTATTGCTATTATTATTATTGTTGTTGTTGTTATTAATTTTCTTCTTCTTATCATTATTAATTTTATTATTATTGTTATTGTTTATTAATTTCTTCTTCTTCTTCTTCTTATTATTATTAAAATTAATAGTAATAATAGGAAAATTAATAATAAAAAAATTAATACTAATAATAAAGAAATTAATAATAAGAAAAGTGATAATAATAATACTATAATATTATAATAATAAGATATTAATGATAATATAATATAATAAAATACTAATATTAATAATAAGGAAATTAAAATAATAATAATAGTGGAAGATATAATTGATGTTTTTGTCTTTTTGTCAGTTATTCCTTTCTCATCTCAAATTTATGTCTTCGAACTAAACATTGACATATACTATCATTAGAAAATATTATAAATAAACCAAACTAAATAATACCTATTCCATTATATTCCTCATCTATTATATTCTTAAGAATAACTATTCTATTCCTTATCTATTTTAGCAAGTGAACCGAACACCCTGTTATGGGTTTGTCTGATTAGAAATTAATTAATGAAATAAACTGGAGTAGAACGGAATGATCTGTAATGGAATGTAATATAATATAGTAAAAAATTGTTCGTAAGGGATGAAAGAGTTTATAATGTAATGTAATGAAACGTTATTTGGAAGATAGATAGAATAGAATGTAATATATATAATAAATGACTATTAAAAAGATAGATAGAATGGAATGTAATATATATAATAAATTATTATTATACCCTTATATAACGGTCACACACAACCTAGAACAAAAAATGCAAAAACACTCTAGTACTATGGTTTTAAAACAAAAAAAAACTTGTGATTTATGAAAAACATGTCGTGACAAGCAATTAAAGTCACGGTTGTATATATATATATAATAAAGTTTATTATATTCTTTTGATTTATATTTGAAAATAATTTATTTATATTTGTATTTATATAGAAATATATTTATGATTTACAAAAACATGTCACGTTACTGTGACAAATAATTAAAGAATAATTATATATATATATAATATTTTTATTAATAAACATTTTAATATTTATCATTAATTATATACAATTTATTGTTAATTATATAAAAATATTTTTGTGTTGTGTTAGTTGCTATAAGGGTAGGGTAAGAAATAATTAGTATTATAAAAAATTATTGAGGTTATATTTAATAGTATATATTTATTAGTTTACGTTTTATCATAAATCTCTTGAGTCAGAAGTTTTTCATTTTCATTGCTTAAGATAAAATGAAAGTAACATAAAATATTCTGCTTCTACTTTATTTCATTATAAATGTTCACTTCAAATGATAAAATTTTGTTACATTTCATTTCATTCTATTATAAAACTCTCTAATATAACCTTATTTCTCTTTACTCATTTAACTCTAAGACGGTGTGAAACGAAGTTGTCCTCTTTCGAAAAGAGCCCTATTATAAATGTTAATTTGATAACTTTTAATAAACGTTAAATACATTGCACCTTCTTACGAATTGGCTTGTTATTATTATTATTTCTGAATTTTAAAAATTATTTAGATTTATAACACTAATATATTTATTTACTTATTTTATCATTTTTATTATTTACCTTTTTACGTACTTATTGTAAAACCATTTTATATTTTATTTGCAAGCTTTTTATGTATCTTTTATTAAAATTTTATTTTTATTTTATTCTATAAACCAAAATTATAAGAAATAATGGGTAAATTTTAAAAGTTAAAATTAATAATATACTAACAAATTTTACCCTATAAATTAATTTTTATATTATTATGAATATAATTTTTTAATACTCATGATGAAAATGTGCAAGACATTAGGTGTGACTTTTCTAGCGGAATAGAGTTTGACAAACTTTCAAACTAGACGGAGTACAGAAGGCAAAATTTTCAACTTTTGCTTTTTCTTTATCTAGTCTACATTAACGCAAACGGCAAGTGGAATGCTCAAGTGGGAGGCAGAGGATTGATTGATTTCTTTTTTTTTCTTTTTTTTTTTACATTAGTTATCCTGACTTAATCAGACTAAATCCTAATCCTCTAGAACCCTATCCTAAGAGCCTAGAGGAGGTAAATTTAGAATCCCAAGATCCCTCAGGTTCCTACGTAGCCTGTACACTTCTGCGTACAAGGAGTCTTCATATACTTGATTGGTCAGCAGATGATTGATCACTGGCTCCCCTCTGCTCAGCATCAGGTTCCCATCAGGCCCCGGGTTTCCGAGTAGCTCCAACTCCCACACTGCCGCTGGAAGCAAGACGTCCGTAATTGATCCGATCAAGGAGCTTTGTCCAGAGGGCTAGAGGGACATTAATAGGAACATGCCTATTTCTCCTCCTTATGGTGACTCGAACTCAAGACCTCCTTGTTAAAGGAGAGTCTTAAGTGAGGAAGTTGGACCATTTGATCCATCCCTCGTTGTCAGGATTGATTGATTTCTTGATAAGACAAAATGGCTGTATCGAAAATGAAGGCTTTCAACTTTTCAGATGTTTGACAATTCGATTTTTTTTCCCCCTTTTCTTGCAAATGAGACATCTTATTGATGTTACGTTTGACAATGAATTGAATCAAATCATAGCTTCAGATTAAAACGATATCGTTTTAACCAATTACAGTATATGATATCGGTTTGATGAGGATGCTTGATATCTCAAAATTCAATCAAATGAAACTTTGCATTCAAAAGGTATAATCGTCCATTAGCAAGGCGGTCATTTATTTTTGGTATGTATAATGAATCACTACATTGGATAAACTTTCACACTGTCATTGTCAAGACTCGAACATGAGACTTTTGCACTCAACTTTCTTACTAATAACCTGAATTCATCAATTTTGGATAACAAATTAGGTCCAACTTAAAATTGAAGTTCATTGACTTCTAAGTTGGGTTTAGGCTTAAGTTTAGAGGTTAAGCTGGAGAATTTGGTAAAACAACATTATTAATCTTGATTAGAGCTTGATTTGATTAAGCTTAGGGCCAATTTAGATTACAACAATAAGGAGTTAAACTGGGTTGAACCGTAGGTAATTCAAGTTTGACTCTATTGGACCAATTTTAGTCTTTAATAGTTATTATTTATTATTGATTATCAACTACCGTTAAAAAATCGAACAAGTTCGGACAGTGCAATTGTGAAAAACCTCAAATTAGTCAAATTTTTAGTTTAGTTTTAAAATTTTTAATTATATTTATTTTAATAATTATTGCTGTTAAAAATCGATTAATTAATTAATTAATTAGTCAATTTTGTAAATTAATTAATTTTTATAATCTAAAATAAATAAATTAATTTTCATTTAACAATCTCTTTGTTAATTAAACTTTAAATAAATGACAATTTTCTTTAATCTTATTTTAATATTTCAAAATTATATTCAACTTTTAATCAATTTTATAATAGTCGAATAATGATTGAACAGTTTAAACCTTAAACTTCTTATCTTATCGGTTTAACTTTTAGTTTACCTTTTAAAATATTAATTATCGCGATTAAATAAAAATTTATTTAAAATAAATTACGTGCATATAATTTTTATATTATATTTTGTTGTTGCTCTACAATATCTTCACCTAACCATATTTATAAATAATGCCGACCAAAGACCTGGTTTTGTTTTTTCCAAAGTCTTCTTTGACAAATGATATATTAAAACCAGTAATGCTGACTTTTTAAACCAACAACCATAATCCTAACGCCGTCTAAAAGTCTGCATCAAGTATCATTCACATTATGGACTACATAAGTGGACTTGTACTAATGTTGGTCACCGTTAAAATTTATTAGATTCAGTATCCAACTAATGAAATCTTTAATTTA
This sequence comes from Erythroxylum havanense, assembly GCA_024752395.1. Lineage (NCBI taxonomy): Eukaryota > Viridiplantae > Streptophyta > Magnoliopsida > Malpighiales > Erythroxylaceae > Erythroxylum > Erythroxylum havanense. Next base: position 2,205,252 of record JANTNU010000234.1, read on the forward strand.
ATCATAGTTTCATAATTATTTAATAAATTATACTTTCTTAAATTTTTATCTTCAAATAAATTCCCTATTACCAATCTAAATTACAGTCAATTTTTTATCTCTTATGAAATTTGTTATATAAATCACTTGATTGATATATACGCTAAAAATTTATAATGCAATTTCTTTTAGAATTATCGGTGAAATATTTTACGAGCTTAGGAGTCACAACGATAAGAACTTTTCTCAATTAATAAGATAATAACATCACATACCTTGATAATGTTATCCTCGGGTGCCTTCTGACCAAAAGTTTCCAGAGGTCCTTTATACAACAGGCATTCCTACTCCATCAAACATAATATATTTTATAAAGAATGTATTAATAAACATAATGTTAGGGACACTAAAAATATTTGCATACTTGCATGTAAAAAAGTAACTATTATTTCATATATGATTTTTTGGAATTATTTGTAAATATTTTGAACACTAACTCTAATTAAGACTCTAAAATGACGTCATTTTTTATATGTGTTATTACGTATTATAAAATAAAAATTTATAAAAACTTATTAATAGTTTTAAAAAATTAGGGAATATATTCATAATATACTATATTGATTGTATGTTTCCATTATGTTGTTGCTAACAAATACCACTCTTTTTTATTTTAGATCTTCCAAATCATTATCGCAGAAAATTTGAACTTATTTTTTCTGATCATTTAATAAAAAATTTCATTCTCTTCATAAAAAATAAGAAGTAAAATCAATAAATTTTTTTGAATAATTCTTAGAGTTGAATACCTAATTCAATAATTATTTTTGATCCAATCCGTATGAATCAACAAAAAAGACAAATTCCTTATAACACACCAAATCTGACTGGGTCATTGATAGAGTGAATAGATATGCCATTTTTTGAAATATTTATTATGATTTAAAATCGTGGTATAACGTTTACCTGCCACCGATTCGATCATGGAATAGATGATATCTTTAGGCCAAGGTTCTTGGTTATGGACGGCATCATAGAAAATGATATATAGTTGAATATAAATTATGAATAAAAGATAAGAATTATGTTTAATAAAAAATTTAAAAGTGATGTCATACTTAAGTAATATGAATGTGATTGTATCACTTGTTTAAGTGAACAGGCTTTTCCTTAATTTTAAATTCAAAGAGATATATTATTTTGTATAAGCTCTATTCATGAAAGAAAAAGCCCATGCCATCACCTACATACGTATGATTCCACCATGGTTAGTTTTCACAGTATACCAGTCTTCGTACATTAGTCAATGTTATCAAATCTAATCACATTGTTGTTTGATAGTAAATTTTTTGAATAAGCTATTTTTAATTTAATTTTAGTTTCTTAATTTGATCTAGTAAATGTTTGTTAAAAATAATTAATTTATTAATTAATCAACAATTTTATAAACTGAAATAAACATATTAATTTTTTATTTGATAGTTTAAAGTTCAATTTAATTAACCTTTAAGGACAATATTCTTCATTCATTTTTAAATACTTTAATTTTCTTCAATTTTTGATTGATTTTATAACAATCAAATCCCGATTGAATCTTTAAAAATTTTAATTTTTTGTTTTACTAGTTTAACTTTTGGTCTAATTTTTAAAGCATTGATTTTAAGTAATACAAAATGTTAAAACATTAAAATATACAAGAATATTTAATACTTTTTAATTTGTATTGAATTTACTTTCTAATGGAGAGATGTGTGCTGTACAAAGTTTGGAGATCGGATAAATTTAGTTCAAATTAGAAATATTTTAAAAATTTTAAGTTAATTTAGTATAATTTAAAGTTCAAAGATTAAATAAAAATTGGATGACCAAATTAAAAAATTTCCAATTATTAGTTATATAGTAAATTTTGTGTTGAATAATGTTAAATTTTGTAAAATTGACCCCAAATAAATTAAATACGTACAAGTCAAAATAAAGTTCTATCTTAAAACCAATTGATAATAGGAAGAATAACTCACCATCCTTTTTCTTTACGTTTTATTTTATCGTTAGATCAATCTTTTTGTAATGTTGATGATAGGGAAAGGCTTGTAAGATCCGGGTGTATGGGGTAAGCCTGTCGGCTTGGGTTAGATTTGTAGCCTTTCTGCATTATCAATTTTGGCTTTAGTCAAAAAAAAAAAAACTTACTAGGCTTATATGCATACTCAAAATCATATATTATTTTCATGTAGGACAAACTCTTATTTATATTTCAACACGTCTCCTTTACGTATAGACGAATTTAAGACCTTGCATGTAATATAGTTTATCGTGTCGAAGTAATAACAACTAAATCAAGAGCAACTCGTTATAACATTATGTTAAATTTTGTAATATTAGGCTCAAAGAAACTAAGAAGGTAAAAGTTCAAATAAGCCTTCGTTATAAAACTAATCGGCCACGGAAAGAATAACTTATTATATTTATATGCATGTTCAAGGTTATATATTATTTCGTCTGGGATAACCTCTCAATTATGTTTCAACAAATGGTTTGTGGTATTTAAATTGTATATATATAATTTTTAAAGTATTATATATATATATATGTACAACAACTTGTAATCACAAAAGCAAGGTGGGCTTTACTTGACTCCGGTGCAGCACCAACGGACTGCCCAATATTTCTGCTTGATAACAGGAAAAGTAACTCATTAAGTTTATATGTATGCTCAAAGTCATATCATTTCTATGTAGGACAAACTCTTATTTATATTTCAACTCTTATTTATTTTTCAACACACTCTTTTTGCGTGTAGACAAATTTAAGACCTTGCATGTAATATAGTCTATCGTGTCGATGTAATAACAACTAAATCAAGAGCAACTTGTTATAATATTATGTTAAATTTTGTTATTTTAGGCTCAAATAAACTAAGAAGATAAAAATTCAAATAAGCCTTCGTTATAAAACTAATTGGCCATAGAAAGAATAACTTATTAGATTTATATGCATGTTAAAGATTATATATTATTTCGTCCCGGGATAACCTCTAAACTATATTTCAACAAATGGTTTTTGGTATTCAAATTGTATATATATAATTTTTAAAGTATTATATATATATATGTACAACGACTTGTAATCACAAAAGCAGGGTGGGCTTTACTTGACTGCAGTGCAGCACCAACCGACCGCCAAGTATTTCTAGACGACGTTTCATGAAAATTACGGAGAGGCGCCAATTGCGACTTCTTCAGAAGATAAAAGTCGAAACATAAGCAGACAATTCAAATGAAAAAGGAAATCAATTTAATGTCATTGAAAAAATGTGACATAATACTTATAAATTTCATCCAGGTTTGACATTAGACCCAGTCGGAATCAGACTCTTGGATTTAAGTTGATCCTAGAATTGATGTCGGATATCAGGTTTATGATTCGAGTCTAAAACTTGATTAACTTTTTCATTTCAAAATTGAAAATATTGAATTAACCGAATAATCAGAATCCGAGCTTAACTTGTAAATTAAAATTTTTTAAAAAGCCTAAACCGATGTCATCCCTAAATACGAGCCTATATATATTTTGCATCGGTTTAGAATATTATTAAATAAACCTTAAATTTTTATCGGTTCATACATAAATAGAGGATATAGTTCACTAATAAAAATTAAATTTAAGTTTAACCATTATCAAAATCACTAGAATTAATCATTTCCAACTAACTCTTTAGTAACCTTTTAACATTTTTATTTTTGACCAATGTCGGTGATTCTAATTTTATATTTTTAAATGAGTAAGGATTTATGAAATTTTATTTCTTTTTTATTATTATCTTCATGTCTTATTGTTATTATTTTAATTACTATTATTTATTATTTAATACTTATCTTTTATTAAAATTTTTCATAGAATTTTATCCAAAATAACCTTTGCATAATTGTACGTCGCCTATGGTCGGGACTTCTCGGGGGATTGTGTGGTTGATGAGGAGCTTTATCTTTAAACGTGACTCCACTAGCTTGGAACTTTATGTCAAATTAGTGTACGTAATAATAAAATATTATATATACATGATCTCCTCTGTGTATGAAGTCCAAGCTTTCAAAGGTTGAACAAAACAGGAGAGGAAGAAGAGAAGCTACGCTGTTACGATGGCGTGTACGAAGAGCAAGATTCTGGTCTTTGGAGCGACTGGTTATCTTGGGAAGTACATGGTCAGGGCAAGTGTCTCCTTGGGCCATCCAACTTATGCCTACGTTCGTCCTCTCAGCCCGAACGCCGATCCTACCAAACACCAGGAGTTACAGTCCTTAGGAGTTACCATCTTCTACGGCGAATTGAACGACCATGACAAGCTGGTCTCGGCACTTAAGCAGGTTGATGTGGTGATCTCCACCGTGGCCGTTCCTCAGCATCTTGACCAACTCAACATAATCGCTGCCATGAAAGCTGCCGGTAATATTAAGGTAATTAACATGTGCACTGAATTCGTGGTAGATCGGAGATGTTTCCGATGAAGACACTCCGACACGAGACGATCTTTCCAGATGTTTTGTTAGACACTTTAACTATTCTTAGTATCATATAATTAAGATTAATTGTATGTGCAGAGGTTTGTTCCGTCGGAGTATGGAAATGAAGTGGACAGAGTGAGCGGACTACCGCCGTTCGAGGCGCTGTTGGCGAACAAGAGGAAGGTGAGGAGGGCCACGGAGGCGGCCGGGATACCGTTCACATACGTCTCTGCGAACACTTTCGCTGCATATTTTGTCGATTACGTACTTCATCCCCATGAGAAGGATCGCGATGAGGTCATTGTCTATGGAACTGGACACGCCAAAGGTATGTTTTCTTTGGCACTTGTCAAATAGTCAATACCAAAATAATAATATTAGAATTTTAAACGTGAGTATAGTATAGAGCCATCCGCATGAATTGGACTTGAGGTGACCTTCGTCGAGATGACTGTAACTAATTATTTAGATAATTGATTTTTACCGCTTATAAATTTTTTAATATTTTTATATTTAGCTAATACGAGATAGTCTAATACTCCTCTTTGAATGTAACTGGGCATCTAGTTGTCAGCGCAACAGTAATTAGACCGAGCCATTGAAACTAGACATCTAAATTGATAACCGATAAATTAATAATCCGAATCAAACTTACCCTGATATTATATTAGAAATTTTAATATGGATAAAATATAGAGCTCATTAATAAGAATTGAATTTGAGTCAACTATTGTCAAAATAACTATAATTAATTATTTAAATAGTTGGCTTTTACTATTTATAAATTCTTTAATATTTTCATGTTTAACTAATACGGGATATTCTGACTAGCAAGAATTTAATTTATCATTTTTATATTACAATAACTAATCAACGTGAAAATTATATACGATAAGTTGAAAGCGAACACTATATGCAGACATGAGAATTAGGTTTGGGTCATGTCAGATTTGGTTCAAATAAGTTCAATTTAATTGAATTTAAGTACGAGGAGTTCGTCTTGATCTTAAATTTATATAAAATTAATCTCAAAAGTGTTGTTTTCACGAGGGTACTTAAAAACAATCTCTCTACTAATTAGAAATAAGTGTCGTACTACTGAACCTCTTCATATTTTACTTATCAACGGATTCATGCCGGATGGTATTGTAATTTAATTGAATTGAAGTTGGAAAATAGTAGGACTTATCAATTATATTTCAGTTAAAACTTATTTAAAGTGATTATATATGGAATTTTAATTTATGTGGTGCAGTTGTTTTGAACTATGAGAAAGATGTTGCGGCCTATACAGTGAAAGCGGCAACTGATAAAAGAGTAGAGAACAGAGTGAT
>JANTNU010000234.1:2221420-2233661 GCA_024752395.1 Erythroxylum havanense
CACTTCTGGTTTGGATTGCTATGGCTTGGGATTTAGGAAAACAAAAACTTTAGGTTTTGCAAAGGTGGATAAATGTGGTTGGGGTTTCCAAAGGCTCTAGGGTTATGAGGTTTACAAGTTTTTCAGATAGAAAGTAATTAGATAATTTTTAAAATTTTCTGAAAAGTGCTGATTGATATTATTGCGGAAAGCTTTGTGTTGTGATTTGATGTGATGCAGATGCTTTGATGTTTAATTGACACATTTTTTTAATCACTTGTAGACATATCTTTAATTGAGAATAAGTCTACAGAACTAGTGAATTACATGTTTGCGTCATCTTTTCCTTTTTTACAAATTCCCTTTATATTTAAAGCATTGGGTTCCTTTTACTTTTGGCAGGCTGCTCTTGAGAAAGGTAATAACTCGGAAGCAGCAGTAGATGGTGATCTGGAAAAGGAAGAATTGCCACCAAATGAAGATTTAGGTCGCTCTGAATCCCACAAGTCATTGACATCTCAAATGAACGAGCTACTTATTGTAGATTCTTCACCAGCCGACTCAATGGAGGCTTCAGTTCCAAGTGCTCCGTCTGAAGATATTGATAAAAAAATCCGCGCACTTAGAAAGAAGGTATGACTGATTATCATTTAAGTCTTTCCTGGACTTCCTGACTATGTTTTTGCCCTTGCTTATGGTTACATGATTCATATTCTTCTTCAGATGCTAAACACAAGTGTAGTTAACAGACTTTTGAAGTACAGCCATTAGGTGTAAAGTGTAGAAAGTTGTTAAGACTACAGCTTTATTAAAAAAACTTGGTTTATTTATTACATAACACTTGTTTGCTTATTTCATAGCACACAAGTCCCTATTAATAGGATGGATATTTGTTTCATAATTTTTTTCTTAAAGAAGATTATGCACATAATATTCCAATATTAAGTCCTAAATCCTAAGAACTTCAAATACTAATTACCAGTTTTAGTTTTACCAAAAAAAAAAAAAAAACAGTTTCAGTATCTTACGTCTGGTGAGGAAGATAATTCAGCAAACGGGTTTGATTTTTATTCTTTTCATTCAGACGCTTACTCTGTATCGATTCTTTGTAAGATGACTGCTGATTATCTTTACGACCTTCCTTGAGATTGTTTCCGGTTATTGCTTTTAGGAGACCAAAATTAGTAACTTCTTCCATCTTTCCTTTCCAATTTATCATCTGATATTGATAAGTTAAAAAAGAAATTGAGCTAGTCTCAGAAGGTCTGGTGACCTATTAGATTATCACGAGTTCCATTATTATATTCTCACAGCTCCCTCTTATATCTGCAGAAAAATTAAGAAAGGTCTACTATACATTTTCACTGGCAATTAGGTATTAATATATGTATATCTTCACTTTTGTTGTGCCATATTCTTTTCCGGACTGTGTTTGAATAGCAACTTATGTGATCCTTTCATCTTTCTCTGCATGCCAAGGGCGTGCGTAGTAAGTTGCATCATGCGAGACAAGGAGTAGAACATCAGAAAATTCTTCAATAGCAGACATCTAATACTTTTGTCGCAACAGTAGCTGCATTAACAAAACTTTGATCTACCCAAACCATTATCTATAATTATGATATTGCATCTTTTGACATGCCTTAAACTTGTTTCTGAGGGGACTTGGCCACCAAATTGAACAGCTTCAAATCTCAAGTACTTAACACGTGTTGAATATGGTGACATATGCAAATATATCGTAAGTGGTGAAAATCCTATATACAAGAGTTTCAACTACTTGGTAACTGAGTGAGAAACGTAAATTAATGGCAATTCATCAATCTAGTTTATTTGTCAGCAGCTGCTCCTCTCAGTATTTCTTCTCTTAAAAACTTTTTGTTCTCTTTATTGAAGGGCGTTTCATGAGGGAAAGAAAAGAAGAATGCTAGTTTCTTTTCGTTCTATTTCTGAAAGAGGATATGCTGTTAGTAGTCATAAACGGTATTGAGTCACTTGCCAAACGTAGAATCTGTGAATGGTTGAAATAGTTATTGACCAGCTTGTTGAATTGAGAGCATGAGCTTGCGTGGGAAAAAGCTGCATTATATTCCAATCAAATATTGGTGTCTGTAGATGAATGGCCAGGGCGTATGTAATTTTCTTTTGACATAAACAATAACAAACATCCTATTGCGTCAACTGCAGTTGGCTTTCTTTGAACTGGGACTTCTTGTTTTATTCATCTCCAGTTAGGAGTTTCACCGGAGGGAAAGGTTAGGGTTTCGGGGACTGATTGGAATTGAGGAAGAAATATATCCTTTTGATTATTTTTCTGATTTTAACCGCTATTGATGCTCTTTCTTTTGGTGCTATGCGTTGTTTATGAGCGAGAGTTTTCGTAAGGGTTATGAACAAGCAATCCCCTAGGCTTCACTCTACAAATAATTCCTAAGAGTGTGCCAATTGGTTTTGACTAAGATTTTATGTTCTTCTGAATTTGAAGCATTTTCATGTACTTTTACTCTTTAGTTAGGCTTATCCTACTGTATAATAACTAGCTGTGGATATACTTGACCAGATTCGACAAGCAGAAGCTCAACAGCAGAAGACTGCGGCAAATGATATGAAGCCAGAGCAGTTGGAGAAGTTGACAAAATTGGATGGTTGGCGTGAAGAATTGAGAATTTTGGAGGATAAAAAGGCTGAACCTGCAACATCATGAGAGGCCGGTTTGTTCTCATGTGACAACTTGTGCAGTCTTTTCATCTATTAATTCTGTGATAGTGTAAACATCTCTCTATCCAAACAATATTTATGCAATCCAGTTTTCCCATGCCTCAGCCTTCAAATTTCTTTTTTCTTTTTTTCTGTTCCTGAGATGAAGAATTCCAAAATCTCCTCTTCATTTTCAGGTTGTATCATCATGTTGATGTATGCTTGATTTCAAACACACATTTTAAAAATTCAACTTTTGGAAGTGTTTAAAGTGGATTTACATAAGTTCTACATTGTTTAGCTTGCAAAACAGGTATGAATGCCTCTTAGACAAGCTAATTCAAAGTTCTTCCTCAAGATTTGTCAAAGTTTTATGTGCAGATTCAGAGAAGTTGGGATAATCATCTGTTGCCAATTGTATGCTATTGTTGCAGCTTATTTATTTTGTTCTTGTGCAAGTCTGGTCTCCAATCCATCTTGTCTTTTTAAGTAAATTATTAGGGAAAATAAACCCTAATACTTGGTACTGATGTACTAACAGACTTTTCCAGATTTCGCTTTATTGCGAAAATTTGGATTGAGTGTGATGATGACGACTTGGTACTAATGTTCTTAAAAATTTTCAAAGGCGAAAAATGAATTTTAAAAGTTAATGTTATTGACGTGGCAGGGAGTTAATTTTGTTAAATTTTTATTCATTTAGGATCTGTTTTGAGCTTTTCTTAAACATTGGTTTTTAATTTACTTGTTTCGAAACGTTAAAGTCTGGTTTGTATTTTATTATAAAAAATGAGGTTCAAAATGTAATTTTAGTCTATTTTAAAAAATAATCAATTAATAGTTTATGTTGAAGGTAATTATTTGCGTATATAACTTTAATAAATAAAATTAAAATTAAAATTAAAAATGATGAAATTGGAGGGTCTTTCATCCTACTGAATAAATTATTTTGTGTACTAATTAACCATTTACTTATGGGAAAAGGTTAAATTATGATATTATTTATTATTTATTATACCTCATGCTTTAAAAAAATTGTCACTTTTAATTTGTAATAATGTTAAATTGTATTTATGGTTATTTTATTATATATTTTAGATTTGTAATTTTAGAATGGGCTCAATCTTATTTTTAAATAAGAAATTTATTAATAGTCACTAATATATTATTATTGGAATGTGAAATTGATATATATATAATCATTCAAAAATAAAAATTAAACATAAATTATGTCAAAAATTAATGAAATTTTGGCATACATTTGATAATTTTAAAAAATGATAATTGATATAAGAAGCTCTTTTTTTAAAATATAAAAAAATTTAATAGCAACCTAGGCTTTGAGGCCAGCCAAGAGTGGTACTTCAGCGGCGTTAATCCACGGTTCACCTTGAATGAATGCACCGGCGGTGAACTTAAGCGCCTCGTCCCGGTTGAGGAAGTGAATAGAATTCCACTTCACTCTCCCGCTGGTGGCGGCACCTGGTCCAGTGTTAGCATACTCTCCATAGTACAGTGTGTCGATAGGGGCGGTTTCGTTCCATTTCATGTATCCTTCGGGGTGAATCGCGTCGGATATCTCTGATTCCATAAATACGGCCCTTGAATATGGCTTCCATGGCCTACCCAAGTAAGATGGGATCTTGGCTTTGTCAGGCACCAGCTTATCTTCAGGAACAATCTGGCAGTTGTGGATGACCACACCGGTGGGTGAGTGTTGTTCTTTCCGTCCGTCGGCTGTCAAAAAGTTCTGTTGATTGTCCATTGGCCTCCTCAGAATGAGCGTAGAGTTCTGAATAACTGCGGCACCGTATCCGAAGATGAAGTCGACAGTGCCGGAGATGACGCAGTTCCGGTAGAATTGACGCTTGGCTTGGTACAACAAGGTGTCTTGATAAGCTTCCATTCGGCAGTTGAAGAAGGTGGTCATGTCTGAGTTGACACGGAGTGCAACAGCTTGGTGACCTTCAGGACCAGCTGTGTTCTCGAATCCCATTGACTTGCAGACGAATGAGTCTGCTTCAACCACTGCAAAGCACCACAAACTCATTGTTTCGTCAATTCTTAAGAAAACAAAGTGCATGCATGTATGATACACTAGGTTCATGCATTTAGGGTTGGCAAACTCAACCTCAATGTTGTCTTTTGGTGATGGAACTTACCAAATGTAGCTGTCTTCCAGGTACCCAAATTACTCTTGTGGAAGCTTTTGTCTCCGGTGACAACGGTCTGCCTCGGTCCATCGCCGTACATGAACACATTGGTCTGATCTTTGCCGACGGTAACATATTCACGATAGGTTCCAGCTTTCACATAGATCACATATCGTCCCTTCAGATCCTTAGGGTACGCCGCAAGAGCCTCCATGATGGTCTTGTATTGCCCACTTCCGTCCTGAGCCACCACTGCATTTGGTGTAACACCGGCGTTATTGCCAGACGCCAAAAGCTTCCGATCTGCAGCAGACATCCAGGTCGGGTATCCGTCTGTGGAGGAAAGTTTCCGAGTAGTGCCTCCGGGATTGTTGAACTGAAGTCCTAGAGATTTCATGAATTCAGACATTTGTCCCATGATAGCCAGGACATTGTCTGTCAGGTGACTGGCATCAATCATTCCTTGTTGGATCACAGGCTTGATCGGACTGTTGTCGGAGAAACCATCGACGCATGTTTCTTGGTAAGCAAGAACGGCGCTCATCCAGCTCCTCAGCTCATCTATACGATCTTTCATGGTGTGCATGCTACTTTCTCCGACGGTCGAGAAAGTCGCCTGAAGTTCTTGAACTGCATAGTCCAACAACTCCTTACAATCATCCAACGCCATTTTCGTACGTTCCTCTTTACCGGCCTGCACCACAATATCCTCAGAGAAGTTGAAAGCTTTCTTAACAGCGTCTGAGGTGGCCATTATCGCCGCCTTCACGAACTCCTTAGGATCGGTGCTATTGACCGAGCCTAGAGTTTTAGTGCAAGCCTCCTTGTAGCTGGTGGGTTGGCACAACTGGCCCGCCATCTTCATCTGCGGCGTCATGTTCTCGTTCTTCGCGGTGTTGGACCCATTTTGGTGGTTGACGACGGCTACAACTCCGATCACAACACCGACCACCAGAATCAGGGAAACCCCAGAAGCAACAACTTTCCCCAACATCTTTTTTCTCTTTATGTATATTTTTTATCTTCTACTACTTATTATTTCTGTAAAGAAATTGTCTGGTTTTTATTTTCTCTTCTGCTTATTCAGTACATACCGTGCCAAAAGAAGACACGGAAAGGAAGAGAAAGGGCTAAAGAAATGCAAGAAGACGATAACACTGTAATGCCTCGGCTCTGCTTAACCCAAAACTCTTTTGGGCGACTTATAGCAAAGGAGTTTTACTAAATTTAGATACAACGTTGTACTAATGTCTGGTGCTGCGGAGTTTGAGGGAAATGCATGGCCGCATGTTATGTCAAACCTGAGATATCTACGTTCAGGAAAATATATTTATAGTGATTGTGAATATTCAATAACCGTTTTATGCTAAATATATATAAATATTAATAATATTATATAATATTAATTTTCAATTTAATAAGTCAATAAATTATATATATAGAATAATCACAAGAAAATAATTAAAATTAAAAATGAGAAATTTTAATCTAAAATTTATTAAAAATTCACTACATTTTAATTATTAAATTTAATTTTATACATTAAAAATTCAATTATATAATATCATTTTCAATATAATAAGTCGATAAATTTTAATATATGATTTTAATGATATATTAATTAAATTTGATATTTAAGACTTAGGAATTCAAATCTTGTTAATGGTGAAATCTATTTGGTCAACATTTTATCTTTTACATATTGACCTAGTGCGAGTAGGGATTAGTCTGAATAGATGGTTTAAAGGCACCTTCATATAATTAGGACCCTTCTAAGATACCTCGTGGATAAAAAATAAAAGAATATGAAAAAAATTAAAATTAGATTTATTTTTATTTTCAGTTAATAAAATATAAGATATTATTATGACGAGTGAAAGGATAATTTATAAGTCACGAAATATAACTTTTAATACTTATATTTTAAAATGAAATTTCAATTATTCCACATTTCCACTCCAAGTTATACACAGCATTTGACAGCCACGTCATCAATCAACATCCGATCAGATTTATAGAGAGACAAAGGCAAAGCCGAGATGGTGTAGGACATTTGAAAGCCACGTCACCACAGAATTCCTAATCCAAATATGATTTATAATTAACGAAACCGAGATGGTGCAGGACATTTGAAAGCCACGTCACCACAGAATTCCTAATCCAAATATGATTTATAATTACGGAGAGGACTCGGAGAGAGAATCCTGAAGCCACGTCAGCAGATAATCCCAAATCAAGATACGATTTATAACTACAGAGAGAATCGGAGAGAGAATCTCGGAAGCCAAGTCATTGCTTCCCTCTCCCAACTATCATCGGATTTACAGAGACTCGAGGAGAGGAGCGGCGTTATATAAATAGTAACAATATACCGACTACTGTACAGGATTACGAAAACTACGGTCTTCTTCTTCATCATCCATCAGTCGCTGGTAGCGCTTCAGTTTTCAGTATCGGTTAGTTATTGAAGTAGGAAGAGAAGGAATGAAGGTAATGAAGGCAATGAGTAGTAGTAAGGTGGAGGAAGAAGCTAAGAGGAGGAGGCCGCCAAGTCCAGACGACGAGCGTAAGTACCTTACCATGAGAGAAAGGATCAAACAAGAGATTCGAAAGCAGCGAAATACCTTGTCAACCTCAGTCCAAGAGCGCGCCGACAAGTAAGTTCAATTGATTTTTCAATCCAGATTTTAGGTAAACTCCACTTGATCCATCATCTAACGCGATTTCGAGCAATTTGTTGCAGTTATGGGTCGTTTTTTGGTCCTTCAGAGACGCATGTCGCTAAAAGAGTTATTGAAGAAAGCAAGTCCTTATTAGCAAAAGGACATCTGCCTCTCCTCTCAATATCAAATTCCAATGTAGGCTTTATAATTCTTTTTTTTTCTATTATTGGAATATTATATATATGATTACCTAACCTAATGTTTCTGTTTTGCAGAAAAAGATGGTCTCCACAGGATCAAAGCCCGGGAGCATACCCTTGCTAAGCAAAGAGGTAGTTGAGTTTATTCACTTCGTAATTATGATATCGCGATAACGGTTAGATCGGAAGTGTGTCCGTGTACTTATTGCCTTGTATATGTGTGTGAGCAGCAATATACGGAGGTGCAAAAACTGAGAGACTATTCCTTCCTATTTTCCGATGATGGAGACGCTCCAACTCCTGCGAAATCTGTTAAGGTGATGGACAAAAGCAATGTTGACAGGAATTCTAATACAAGATGCGAAGGAAGGAAATCTATGCCTGCTCATGCAGGTCTCAGGAAGTCTACTATTTCTGCCCTTAGAGCCCACCGGTATTCCAGGAGCTGCAATGAACGGCCAAAAGACTTACCTTCTTCAAGGAATTCTGGTACTGTAATGGAGAAAAAGCAGGTGAAGCAAACATCACCTCATGTTCGGCCCAAGAGAAGGGCCGCTGCACAAATATATGATGATGATGATTACAACGAGGAGAATGCAAATGCTCTAAGTATGATTAGACGAATGTTCAAGTAAGCTTCTTATATTCTGTTTTAACTAACTTAGATTTCCGACAATGCTTCCTCTTATTCACATTGGTATCCCTTTGCAGTACCCAGCGGTTTGCAGATCGTGATGATGGTGATTGTATTATGGAAACAAGTTTTCTTGAGATAATGGAGGAGGAGAAAAGAAGGTCAGTGCTACTAATACTAGTCACATAAAGACTGCAAGTTCTATTGATATATATATATAAAAAGCAATAATTCACTTAACGGAAAGATTTAATATGATATTAACAGTGTTTAATTGTACTAAAACAGTGCAAAGATTGCAAGAAAAGAAGATCAAGAGCAACTCATCTTGATAGCCAAAGAAGAGCAGATGAGAAAGTCAGCAAAGAAGTAGAATGTGAGAACCCATCTGACTATTCTTCTTAAGAGTTAAAGACGCGCTCTAGAAAATCACAGGATTTTGGGCCCTTCTCTATATATTTTTGTTCAGAATTGTAAAGAACAATAATCTCAAATGAAGCCCCTTGATCATAGATGAAATAATCAAACTATTGCATACAGAGTAAGAATTACGAATTTTGTCGATATAAAAGTGCATAATTACTTTACCTTGTTTGTGATTGGGTTCCTGGTCTTCAACAATAGTTTGAACCATACACACATTGCATCTGAATAATAAACACGCAATCTGAACAAAGCTAGTTGATTCTCGTAATTAGCTAATCACCAAAATTAAGCTACACAATTCAATTGAAACCTATGCGGGGCAAAACTGGAGTGAAACAGCAAGCAAGCTGCCAATAGCCACAAGGGTACAAAAAATGCTCAATGGTAAATGCCTCTGACATGATTTGGGCTAGAAACACACAACGACTGCCTCCAAGGTATTACAAGAACAGCTCTCAGATTAGCAACAGAGGGAGTGATGAACTAGTCTGTTCCAAACACAGAATGGACGGATTTAATATTATCAGCAATGTACACAAACATGAGGTGTGAATCCCATCTGTAAACTTTTGCTGCGAACTGGATCAGTATATCTTTATGCAGATTCAATATCTGAATCATCCGGTCCCTCTCTGTAGAGCTCGAAATCCTCAGGGCTCCACCTGCATATTAAGTGAAGTCGGAACGTGGCCATCTTCATACCCAACAGCCTCTGTCAAAACCATAACAATGAACAAATTTTGATTTTAGCAATACAAACAATCCTAATTTATGCAATTATTATGCAAATAAAAAACTGGTAGTTCTTAAAGGAGTGAGGATGTGGAAAATGTCAAACGAGACTTTACAAAATTAATTGAAATGCATTTTTCACACGGAAAGTATCCGACATCAACTGTGGCCAAACAAAATCACCAAAAACTTACCAGTATGCGGGCTGACTCAGGTGATAAAGGTTGTCCCTCTTCACAAACAACAAAGTCTGAAAGAAGCTCCACAACACCTGCAAACACAATAAGGTTTTGATGATGATTTCACATCCAGCAGATCTAAGTTGCAATAAAATAACAGCAAACAGCAGAAAGAAAGATAACCTTTGTTTAACCGTACAGGCATCCCTTGCTTCCGCAGAAAGGGTTCCATTTCATGAGTAAATTGATCCAGAGGGCCCTCCATAAGTTCCACCTGAAACATTGTAATGTAGACAGCATGTCAAAGTCTTCCTTCAAAAGGGTTGCTAAATAGAGCACTCTACTCAAAATAGAACCACAATCATTTACTAACTGCAAGGGGCAAAATAACCCATCATAAGTACCATAACCAGAGAAGTGAATTAAACTCATTCCTGGTACTAGTCCTAGATTGAGAAAATATTGAGTCAAAATATATGTCTCGGCGCAAAAGTGATCAAGTTGTAAAGCAAGCACTTTAATCACACTGGAAACTTGTCATCCCAGTTTCCAATTAAATATGTCAAAGGCTAATTTGAAGATCAAGACCTTCTCTGTAGCAGAGGTTCCAGTCCTAGCAAAATCATATTCTTCATATTCTCTAAATAACCTGCAAAAGAAATAGGAGACTTCCTTATATAAGAATCTTTGGTTCCAGAAAGTAGGACAATGGTTAAAATCTATTAGCATGTACCTAATTTTTTTCAAAATTTTAAAATCCAAAATTATTTTCTTCTTCTAATTTTTAAATGTCTGAAAAAGAAACCAAAAAGAATATAAATATTACCTTTCAACCTCTTCTTTAGGCAAGTTTGTGAAGAAAAGTCCAGTATCCCCACGCAGAAGCTAATAAAAAGTTTAAGACGCAGAACGTTAATTTCAAAACCCTTCATTTTAGATGAAAAATAATAGAGATTATCACATTGAAATGTGAACATATACCTACCTTAGAAACTTTGTGAATGCCCGGTTGAATCTCATCTGAAACAGATCGACCTAGAGAAACTTGCATGACTTTGTTTGATCCAAGGAAGAATCTAAGAACAAAATTGTAAGCTGGTTATTCAAGTAGACTACCACTAAAGTCGGCATAATTTAGTAAGGAAAAGGACACCACTTGATGTTACTTAAGACTTCGATGTTTAAAAGTCCATTAAATGCACATTTTCTTAAGAGCAATATTTATTTGAATCTTCCACAGCAATCCAGCAAACAAAGAACAAGTAAAGAAACCTGCTAGAGGATTTGAGTTTCTCTCTGAACTCTTTGAATTTGAGATTTCTCATGTTCTCAAAACTGAAAACATAAGCCGATGAGTACGTTTCAGCAGCATTCCTGATTGAATTAACAATAGATTCTTTATGTTCTCTACCCTTCTTCTTTGTCTTTGACAAAGTAACTGCAATTTCACAATAACATCAAAATCATTACAGAATCAATCAACCGTGTAAATTACGCACGCATATAAGCATTCTCTCAGCCTAACCCCAAAACATACACACAAAAACGTCAATAAATACATACAAAACAACACAAATTAACGAGAAAAGAGGAGAAACCTGGTCTGTTACGCTTTGACTTAGGCATTATTGATTCGAGAGCAAAGAGACGACGCCGGCACGTATAAACCCTAGGCGACGATTTTGATTTAGGGTTTATAGGGAATCATGTGCTGTTAGAAAGTAGGAGTTGCTCGGGCCTGAACAGGCTGTGCTTAAACATAAAGTCCAAGTTTGTTTAATTATAAATTTATTAATAAAAATAAAATTAGGTAACAAAAAATGGACTTCATTGTTAGTTTAATTTCAAATTATTTAAATTTTCAAAAAATTATCTTATTATATTTTTCACTAAAACACAATAAATAAACACATAAACAATAAATATAATTTAATTAAATCAGATTTTAAACTCAAATTTAATTTTAATAATAATTTACGTTAAGTTTAATTAATCTGAATGATGTTTTTAGCAACATTTAATTAATTTATAAGAAAATATATTTAAATTATTTTAAAATAAAAATATTAAAATTAGATAAATTATATCTCTATATGTTTTTTACCTTTAAAAATTTTAATAGTAGATGAATAACGTGATTATAAGCTGACTCGGACTTGTATTCATTATATCAAATTTAATCTTTTTATAAGATAGTTTGATTCAGAGTTTTGGATACCGTTTCGTACCAAATCAAAATCGGTATAAAATAGAAGGTGGGTTATACAGAATTTAAATATTAGTTGACACCGACTTGTTTCTAATGATATCGGTTGGTACTAGTAAGTATTTAAAATATCGGTCAATATTGTAAAATTTAAAAAATAGAGAGATTTTTAGTAAAATTTTAAATTTTCCCTCTCTCTTTCCCTCTCCTTCTTTAATCATCTTTTTTATCAAAATTTTTAATTAGTTATTTTATTTACTTCAATTTTTATAATTATTGTGAATTTTTAATTTTAATTTTTAAAATAAAAATATTTTTATTGCTAATAATAATTATCAATTAAATAAAGCTTTAAAATAAATTACTGTATTT
>JANTNU010000234.1:2291884-2307026 GCA_024752395.1 Erythroxylum havanense
AGGGGAAGAAGGTTATAGGTTCTAAATGGGTTTATAAGGTTAAACTCAAACCAGATGGAACTGTTGATAGATATAAGGCTAGGTTAGTAGCCAAGGGCTATAACCAGGTTGAGGGGGTGGATTATAATGAATGTTTTTCTCCTGTTGCTAAAATGGTTACTGTGCGACTCTTTATTGCTATTGCTGCTATGAAGGGTTGGCCTTTGCATCAATTGGATATAAATAATGCTTTTTTGCATGGGTATATTGATGAGGAATTGTATATGTTGCCTCCTCAAGGATATACCAAGGCGGCTCCTAATCAAGTTTGTCGTTTGAGAAGGTCTTTGTATAGCCTTAAGCAAGCTTCACGACAATGGAATAATGAACTTACTATTTCCCTTTGTGAACAAAATTTTGTACAATCTGCTCATGATCCGTGTCTCTTTATTAAATCTTAAGGGCCTGATTATATTGCTCTTGTTGTGTATGTTGATGATATCTTGATCATGGGTCCGACGGAGACATGTATTAATCAGGTTAAACGATTTTTACATGACAAATTCACTATTAAGGATATGGGCCCTGCTAAGTATTTTCTTGGTTTAGAGCTTGCTAGATCATCTACTGGATTGTATGTGACTCAGCTCAAGTATGTGTTGGATATTCTCAAGGATGCAAGTTTAACTTGTTCGAAAGGTGTGGTACTCCTCTTTCTCCTCGTTGTAGATTTGATGATGCTAGTTCTCCTTTATTGGAGAGTCCAGACAGATATCGGAGGTTAGTTGGGCGTCTACTTTATCTTGGTTTCACCCGTCCTGACATCACTCATGCGACTCAGCAACTGAGTCAATTTGTTCATGATCCTACTGGGCAGCATTGGATGGCTGCTATTCATGTGCTCAAGTACTTGAAGCAATCTCCATCTACAGGTTTATTCTTCCCTTATAACAATTCTTGTTCTTTGCAAGCTTAATGTGATGTCGATTGGGCTGCATGTCTTTTTAGTCGACGTTTTTTAACTGATTTTTGTGTGTTTTTGGGTAATGTACAGATTTATTGGAAAACTAAGAAACAAACTACCGTTTCTCGGTCTTTCGCGGAGGCTGAATACCGTAGTCTTTCTACTACGGTTTGTGAGTTGCAATGGATTTCTTATTTGTTGACTGATTTTCGAATATCCATTTTATTACCTATTCCATTGTGGTGTGATAATTTGGCTGCTGTCCATGTTACTGCAAATCCTATTTTTCATGAGCGGACAAAGCATTTGGAGATTGACTGTCATTTGGTTCGTGATAAATTTAAGGATGGCTTCGTTCTTCCTCAACATATTCCTTCCAAGCTTCAACTGGCCGATATGTTTACTAAGGCTTTATCTGCACCTGTTTTTCATTTTTTATTGTCCAAATTGGGCTTCTGTTATTGGCACCAAGATCCACCTTGAGGGGAGGTGTAAAATACTTTGTATTTATGTTATATTTGTGTGGATTGTAGCTTGTAGATGTAAGCAGTGTAGATGTGCGTTTTGTGTTTTTAGCTTTGACGTTTTCCTTTAAGAAACCGATGGTATAAATTCCATCATTTTTCTGTAACTTGTATCGTGAAGTAAACAGTGATTAATAAAATCACTTTTACCCAAAATCGAAATCCCTAGATTTCTTCAGTGGGTGTCTTCGAAGATAAGCCTTTGACCGTGCAGCAACCCCATTGTTGTTACCAAGCATCTGCCTTCTAGAATCCATATTGGGTTTAACAATGGAAGAAGACTTGTTGAGAACTGTTTTAGACAGTATTTGTCCATTAGTAGACATAGATTTTCTTTCTTCACCTCTGTTATTGATACTTCTGCTATTGAAACTTGACAGTTGTTTGCTTTTCTACATCATTTGAGCAGACCGTGCCTCTTGAACATTGGCAAAAAACCTGCATAAGTTTTCTCAATAAAAGCGTCCACAACAAAAGTCATTCACCATCCAATCAATTAACACAAACAGAAATTGACAAAAACAAAGAAATGCCCAAATGGGATCTTGTCTTTCACTATAAACACCAATATATTCCATTACCAGAATCAGCATGCAAGAACTGTTTCAAAATAGAAACAACTAGCAATTAAAAAGGAACCCGACGAATTAATTCATGAAAAAAGCTTAAAGCTTCAACCTTCCTACAGTCAATACCCAGTTCAGTTGTCCAACATATGGACAAATCCATACAACAGAATACGAGAGAAAGAGAACAGAGAATACGGACAGAACCACAACCCAGAACAAAATACCATCCATACGGACAGAACAAGCAAGAATAAAATGTTAACGACTTACGTGCAGAAGTCAATTGAGCTTTGAGCACAGCAGACGTGGAGATGAACAGAAGGAACGACGGCGAACAGGGACCCACAGACGAGGACAGCACCGCAACCGACGGCGACAAAGGATGAGGGAACGACGACGCAGAACCAAAACCAACTCAGGGGGGTGATAAGGGACCAACGGCGAGAAGGAACCGAAGACGCGACAACGAAGCTACGGCAGAGAAAGAACCTACGACAGAGAAGTAACCTACGACATCGTATTATTAAAATTGATATCTTGAATACGATGTCGCTTTTAGTATTTCTGTTGAGCTAGGGCTGGACCGGGCGGACCCTAACTGTCCAATTAACCTAAGCCGAAATCTGGCCCAAATCTAGCTTATAGGTAGTTGTAGAATGATTGGAAGTAGGGTTGGCAGGAAAGACTTCTCTTGGTTCGAACAAACTTTGGTCATATTTGCGTCGTTTCTTCTTTTGTTTTCCACGATTCATTAATTATAAATAGTTGCTAGCAACAACAAGTAGGTTTAGACTTAGTAATACAAACTTTGGTCATAACAATAAAATAGAAAGAACATATGATATGACCCATTTATAGATATTATAGATACGGGTTGGATTACCCTAGGGTGATCCTGAAACCAGTTAACAGGAGGAGGATTTGATCCTTATAGATACAATCTTAGGTATCTTTATCTTTTGTTGTGTTGGATTAGTAGTTCTTGGAATAGAAGTCCAGGAACAAGACCAGAAGAGTGGTGATGAACACTGCATCGAAGCAACAACCCCAGATACCAGAGCAGCCCTCTCCGGTGAGGTGGTAGTAGAACATGACGGCCATGATTCCGAAGCTGGAGTAGAACTGCATAATCTGACATTCCGTGACTCGTTTCTTCCAGCTTGGACGTGACCCTAATGCACACACCATGTAGTAGTAGTACATTAGCACATGCACGGAGGCGTTTGTGACGATCACCGCCGGGAACATAGACTGCGAGGTGTGCAACGATAGGTAGCACATTATCACTGCAGTTGCATGGTGATAGACGTGGAGGAAAGTGAGTCTTCTCTTGGAGTTGCTCAATATGATCAAAAGGGTGTCCATGAATTCGTAGATCTTGGACATATAGAAGACGTAGGCCCAGAAGAAGAGAGGGCCTTTGGGGTCGGTGTTGACCGGGAGACAGATGATGTAATGCAATGTCGGTGCATGGAAGAGGATGGAGAGACAGCAACCGAGGACCATGAGGGAGGACAAGGATAAGAGGAGGAAACTATGGAGGACTTTGATTGGTCTGAGCAAGTGAGGACCGGCGGTGGGAAGAGGGGTGCGAGAGAGGAGGAAGGTGAGTGAGAGGTAGAAGAAGACGACTGAGACAACAAAGAACGGGGAGGAGCCAAAGTTGTGACCTTGTTTCCATGAAAAGTTGAGGATTTTGGGTTTGCTTACAAGCCAATATTCAAGTTTTGAGAAGAAGGGGTTGGTCTTCAGGTGGTTCTCTGACCAATGCTTGATTGTAGAGAAAATGAACTCCATGGTATTGTGAAGAGCTTGAGCTTGAGAATGGAAGGGTGAGAGTAAGGAGGAGAAAAGGAGTGGGGTTTATATATAAACGGAGGCTGGGACCTTACGAACTGTTTTTTAATGCGTAAAAAAAAATTTCAATAAATCTTAGCTATTTATTTATATGAGTCTCGTATAAATTTTACGTGATCTTATAAAATAAATGATTAAAATTTTATAAAATAAAATAAAATAAAATGATATTAAACAGAACATCATATCCGTGTGAAAAGATATCATCGAAGGTTTTGACTATTATAAACCGAGGTTTGGACCACACGAGTTTTGATTTTTAGTTGCCGAACTAAAAAACACTTATTGACAATTGAGTCGAGAGTACATATAAACGGAGGTTTGGACCCACACTAGTACTGATTTTTTAGTGCCGATATGTAAACGGAGATTGAGGCTAGAAGCGTATGCCAATAGACTGCGTTTTAGTCAATAGGTTTTGTTAACTTAAATGGAGAAGGTAATTCATGTCAAACGGTCAAATCATATTAACAAAAAAATGTGCGTTGGTTATGCATCTCCCTCTTTGCATAGGCTTTGCAGAATTTTCCTCCTTTTTTGTTAATCTGATTTGATGATTTCACATTAAGTAGTTAATCCAAAAAAAAAAAAAATTCTATCTACTTTTGGTGGATCGGGCTAGGTTGGGGGCGTGACTTAGGTCGGGATGGGTCAGCCTGTGACTCAGCCCATGGATGACGAGCCCTAGGCTCTTTTTCAAAGAAAATTTCAAAACGACGTTGTTTTAAAAGTAACATTTAGAATCGCTTGATCAACCAGAATTAAAATCAAACAGAACCCTTTTTGACATCTCTAACTACTTTGCCTAGGCTTCGCGAAGTTTACAGGTTTGAAAAGTATATTTTACATTACTAAATCTCTTTAGAAATAACAATAATAATAATATTTTTATATATTTAAAAATATTCCTATTGTTTTAAATTATTTTAAATTTTATGATATTATATTTTTCAAAAAATAATAGTTAAATGTTTGTAAAGTTATTTTAATACAAATTATTTATGTGACTAATTAGGGTATATCACTATAAGAAAAAATTGGTTTTAACAACAAAAATTACTGACATAAAATAGATTTTCCATCGGCAACCCAATTTTACTTCGGAAATTATCGACAGAAAAAGTCATTGGAGAAGCGGTCATAGGTAAATTTTAACGACAAAATATTTTAATTATGTTGGAAAATTTAGCGATGGTAAAATATTTTGTAGGTAAATTTATTTACCAACATAATTAGAATATTTCGTTAGTAATTTTTACCTATGGACAAATAATGTCCATCGTTAAATTTAAGTACAAAAAATGTCATTTTGTTAGTAATTTACGTACGGAATATATTATTCCGTTGGTAATTTACCTATGATAATTTGAACCTCCATGTCTTACTTCCTTTCTGAGGTTTTTATTGATAATATTTTAATTTTTTATATTTTAATTTTAACCACCATATCTTACCTATGGTAATTTTGTAGTGCTGCATGTTCGATTTACTTAACCTAACCTAACACATATCGACTCTGAATTGTTTCAGGGTCATAATAAGCATTTTCAGAAACAACTAATTTGCAGAAGCTTGAGATTTGACTAGTCTACATCAAACATAAGTCCTTGCTGCATTTTGAAGTATACATGCACAGCCTCATACAAATTAATCAGAAAATAAAGTAAGCGGCCACCTGATGAATGACGGGATGAGCTTAGGTGCTGTAGTCTCAATGTTACAGGTTTTAGTCTCTTAGTTATTCTCTTGAATAGCCTGCTTTCTGTCATAATCTACATAAAACACTAGAAACCAAAATCTCCTCCCCCAGATATTGAAGTGCTCAGCCATAATTACCTGTAAAACCATTAATGGGTGTTAAGCATATAGGTTATACATATATAGTTTCAGGGATCCTTTTGTTATTATCTTTGTACCAATTTCTTGAGCAATAGGTGATTTGGTCATTTCCTCACATCCTCGTTAAAAATAAGGAGTAACATCCTAAGGTACATTGCATTGCCACCGATTAAAGGGATGAAAAATGGGAAAGGGAGAAAGGACAAAAGATTACTTGAACATTTTTCTTATCATACTGAGAGCTTTTGCATCCTCATCATCTTCATCGTCAAATAATCGTCTAACCACAGCCGGCCCTGGACAAAGATAAGGTGGGCACTTGCTTAGACCTATCTTTATAAATGATAAAATAAGGCCTATTTTTATCCTTATACAAATAAAATGAAATAAAATAGGACATACTCTTAACCTGAACAACAATATCATATTAGTTGCCTAATTTCTATAATCAAATTATACAACCTAAAAGAAA
This sequence comes from Erythroxylum havanense, assembly GCA_024752395.1. Taxonomy (NCBI): domain Eukaryota; kingdom Viridiplantae; phylum Streptophyta; class Magnoliopsida; order Malpighiales; family Erythroxylaceae; genus Erythroxylum; species Erythroxylum havanense. The sequence goes on from JANTNU010000234.1 coordinate 2,298,089, forward strand.
AAAGGGAATCACATATTCGTTATCCAAATAAAGTGTACTTACACTTTTTATAACTCATAAACACAAAATAAGAAGTTGGACATGTGAGAGATATTAAAACAAAGGGTTGAAAATAAAAGATTGTCATATTTTTAGCCTTTATTTATATATTGTCAGCATATCATATTTCTAGCCTTTGTTTATATATTGTCAGCATACAGTAACATAAAACACAATGAAAAAAAATTGTATAACCAACTGGATAAAAATATGTTGCTACTAAATTTAAATGTTGTCAACACTATTTTGTTTATAGTTCCCATAGCTAGTCCTCATCTATACCATTCCCTAAGTCTTATAGATCTCTTAATGTTTTGTCCTCGAGAAATAGTGCAATTTCTTTGACCCCTGCTTGCATCAATATGTTTCTTAAACCTAATTAAGTTCAGGCCGCCTAAAACTTAACTAAGTTCAAACTTAAGTTTAATGCTTTGGTTTAATTGAGATTCGAAATTATATTTGGATTAGGTAAAAAAAAAAATTAAAAGACACCTGTTTCAATCCACTGTCATCTCTATATGTGAATTTTGTCACTTATATTGTGTTATTTTAGTGTTAAGAATCTCTAGGATATATTAGCCTAATCCAAATTTAAGAGTTGAAGCAAACTTTGACAAGTTTTTTATTAAAATTGGAATCAAAGTCATTTAGTTTAAACCTATCTACTTAAGGCCTTTGAGCAATTTTGGACACATCCATTGCTAGGTGGAGAATGCTTGGAAGTAGAATTCAGAGAAAAGGCTCGAATTGAGCTCAAAATCAACAATTAAAGTTCGATTTGATTAGGCTTTAGCTTGGATTGAACTCGAACTTAATATAAAAGAATTCGAGTTTGGAATGAACTTCTGACCCCAAATATTATGCCCAAATCAAATTTGTAACTGTCTTTTGAGTAAAAAACATAGGCTTGTAACTTAAGAAACGTTGAGAAAAACTCTCAAAATTTTAAAATTCTCAACAATTAAAACCTGCATATATCAACCAAAATACTATTTTCCTGTTATATTTGTAAAAATAATATAACTCTAGAGAATTCATGTTTTAAGATACAACTGCATGCATTGAAAAACATTTTGGTTCAATTAGACAGACAATAATTCAATAAATATTCCGCTTATGCACTAAATTTGAAAAGATCTAATAATTAATAAAGAGACTGTTTTTCAGATCAAGTTCTAAGATAAGACTTGCAAGCTTTGGGAAAAAACTAGGATGAGTATCTCAGTTTAAATCCGACCCGAATCAAGGCTACAACTTGAGGTAGCCGGACTTTGGTGCCAACCCTAATAGAAACAAGTGTCAAGAGTATGAGGTGTGGTGTTAAGAACTATACACAGTGAAGCTCAACTTGTAGAGGTGCCATTTCATCAAGAAATATCAAGGACTGACTCTTCAGTTCAACAATCGTATCTTGAACTATTATCCGAGAAGCAAGCTTACAAATTATTGATATCACAACTCTACAATTGGCATTAAATTTACTTCGATAAATGGATTAAGTCCCATTAGTTAATAAACATCGAAAGAAATCGAGTATTAAAACCTACCAGAAGAAGAAATATTACACAAGTAAATGGGAAGGGATCAGAATTCTGAAAGGAAAGGAATTTCTTGTATCATCACTATTGATTTATAGCCTCCGCTTTTTTGCTTGCTTTCTCATCAGCTCGCGCCGCTCCTCTTCTTCTATCAAGCGGAGTTGTTCTTCATCCTCCTTTCTTGCAATCTTTTCACTGTTTTCCCATGATAAACATTAGTATCAGCACCGTTAAGCATCACGGATGTAATCAAAGGATACCCCATGTGCATAAGCAAAGAAGACCATATGTTCAACCAGTGAATGAGAACAAGTCAATTTCAGAAATTCTACCACCCAAATCGTTTCTACCAAATATGAATACACCCTACAACTTGATTGAATACACCATATTCTGCATTGACATCTAAGTAGATCATTCATTCATCAGTGATCTTCTCATTTCTTGATTCAAAATAGTATGCGCATCACTAGGATTGATGACAATTATGCAAGCAAAAGGAACAAGATATATGGGAAATCTCACATAGAAAACAATTATGTTATGTTAGATCATCAGTGATCTTGTCAATTCTTGACTCAAAATCGTATGCACATCATTAACATCAACACCCTATGTTCACACAAAAGGGATACAAAATTTGGCAAGTCTCGTATCCAAAACAATTATAAGGCTAAAAGTTGCATTCAAAATAAGTAAACATCACTAACCTTAGTCTTTCTTCCTTCATTATATCATCATAATTTGCTTCCATATCACTATCATCATCATCACAATCTGCATATCTTTGGGTGCTGCACAGGGGTAGCAAATGTCATAAGAGTTTGCATTCCCGAAGCATTAGGTAGGTAAAGCACCAAAATAATTTCTCAACCCACAGACTTTTGATGCATCAAGTTAGTCAAACATTTTCAGGAACTAATTTGCAGAAGCTTGAGAGTTGACTAATCTACATCAAACATAAGTCCTTGCTGCATCATGAAATATAGATGCACACCCTCATACAAATTAATCAGAAAAATAAAGTGGCCACCTGATGAATGACGGGGTGAGCTTAGGTGCTGTAGTCTCAATGTTACAGGTTTTAGTCTCTTAGTTATTCTATTGAATAGCCTGCTTTCTGTCATAATCTACATAAAACATTAGAAACCAAAATCTCCTCCCCCAGATATTAAAGTGCTCAACCATAATTACCTGTAAAACCATTCGTGGGTGTTGAGAATATAGGTTATATCGTACATGTATAGTTTCAGGGATCCTTTTGTTATTATCTTTGTACCAAGTTCATGAGCAATAGGTGATTGGGTCATTTCCTCAAATCCTCATTCAAAATAAGGTGTAACATCCTAATGTACATTGCATTGCCACCGATTAAAGGGATGAAAAAAGTGAAAGGGAGAAAGGACAAAAGATTACTTGAACATTTTTCTTATCATACTGAGAGCTTTTGCATCCTCATCATCTTCATCATCAGATAACCGCCTAGCGGGCCTTTTCTTTGGGCGGCTGTCTTGTCGTCGCATGTGAGATGATATTTGCTTCACTGGCTTACTCATCTGGTAATAAAACAAAAAGAAAACAAAAGATAAGGCAATATTTCAGAAAGCTGAAGAATTAACAAGTCTGCATTATAGAGTGAGATTAAACCTGAGGTCTTGAAGGTGCAACTGGTTGTTTTGGCATTATTTTAGCTTTATGGGGTTCCTGCATTCCTGGTTTATGATTTAATGGTTGCTTCGGAACAGATGAATGCACTTTAGGAGGAAGAGGTTTGTGAGCAGGTGCAATATTTTTCACAACAGGTGCAGACATCTTTTTATCCATGACAGTTGCTGGTGTCTTTGAAGGTAAGCCCTTTGACCGTGCGGCAACCCCATTGTTGTTACCAAGCTGCCTTCTAGAAACCATATTGGGTTTAACAATGGGAGAAGACTTGTTGGGAACTGTTTTAGACTGTATTTGTCCATTAGTAGACATAGGTTTTCTTTCTTCACCTCTGTTAGTGATACTTCTGCCATTGAAACTTGACAGTTGTTTGCTTTTATGCATCATTTGAGCAGATCGTGCCTCTTGAACATCGGTAAAAAACCTGTATAAGTTTTCTCAATAAAAGCACCAGGTTCAAATGTAACAGTATACGCAGCCAAAGTAGCAGTTACCTGAACTTGAAGCGGAGACATACCGACGTTCAGGCTCTTTTGGAGGAGCTGGAGGCTCTGCATCATCAGATAATAGGAAGGAGTAATCCCGCGTATCCTTCAGTTTTTGGACTTTCATTTGTAGCTGCCATATACAAACAAATCAACAAATAGTATTATTACAAAGTGTTGCCATTAACTCTTACATAAAAAACTTGTTGCTTTCTGATGAGCATATGAAAAGCAAACAAAAAAGATTAAAAGAATAATATGAAGAATCTAAAAAGTTTTCTTAAAACAGAACTGAGGTCACGCTGAAGTACCTCATTTTTTACTCTGGACATCTTCTGATGTACTCCATTCTTTGTTCCTGTATTTGTTGAAGAGCTATTCTTTTTCTGCGAGAGCAACACAGAAAAGATAAAATGTTCAAAATATTAAGATCTATCAGTGTCGTTTCAAGTTAGTACATCTCTTAATTAGAAAAACAGCTCGAGTGATACATAGCATTCATTCCACAACCAAAAGACAACGTTCAATATTGGAATAATTTCAAAGCCTTTCCTTGACTTTGTTCGTGTCAGCAAATAAAGAGGTTTAGTTATGATCCCACATTATCCAATTTCCAGAAAACCAGATCATTTGGAGATTTTATTCTGGAATAACTTATTTCACCTCCAAGCAAAAGAGTTCCAAATTGTCATTTTGCAAAATAAAATGACATTTAAAACCTTTGTTAAATCAATTTTATTCAATTTTCATGGCATTTTTAGAAAATATGAAGACTTCCATACCAGTTAACAAGTATGATACGAAAAAATAAACCATCTATTTTGCTCAAGAAGATTAAAAACAGCTAGTCTCCGTTGGGCAAGATCTTTCAATTAAGAAAAATGTGTAATACCAGCTAAATAATAAAATGAAAGCCAACTCTATAGAAATGGTAAATCAGGCAGTCACTGAGCCGCAATAACCAGAAGACAGCTCAAAATTTTATAAACATGTGACTAGTAGCTAGATCAAGTAAGTTAAGAAAACGTAGTAAAAAAAAACAGGATAATGGAGCATACACTAGCAAGGGAATTTGCCATTCTGAGAGCCAGATTTTTGTTTTCTAGTAAGGACTTGCTTTCTTGTATTACTCTTTGAGCAATAACTGGCTGTGAAGGGCCAAAAAATGATCCATAACTGCAGAAACATAACATAAACTGCATATCATTACAAATCATTAATAAAATGTAACAAATGAATGCAGACAATCAATCTCCACATAATGAACAAGATTCTTGATCACAGCAAGCTAATCTCAATAGCAGTGATGTAACCGGAATTCCAGTAAAGTTTTCTCAGGTAGATGCCCCCCAGGTAAACTACTCTTAGTGGTTAGATTTATAAACATACGTAAGCTCAGTTTCATGGCCTGGAAACTGGATAAAAGCCTCTGTTCATGCAGCAATTTCATGGAAATTTTTGGCAATTTCATGGAAATGAAACATGTTTTCAAGTTCCAAACAAAATTCTCCAATCAGTTTGTATTCAGAAAAATAAATGTCCAAAAACCAATTTTGCCCTAAACCAAATAAAGAAGAGCACTGTGAATCTGCGGTTCTCTTGCACTTTCCCTTCCCTCTCTCTGTCCCTCTGTGTCTTTCTTCCAATTTGTCATTTTTCTGAATCATCCAAGACATTCTGTTGAAGATAGTGCTGGACAGAGCCGTCTGCCTCATAGTTTACTGCATCTATTCTCTAGTTCATGCTGGCTTGGATCTCTGCATCTCTCTCTTCACCATGGTCCAAGGTTATGCCTCTCTTGTTCGCATTGGTCTCCCTCTTTGTTGCTGGATCATTTCTATTGTTCCTTAATTCATGCTGGCTCTCCCTTTCTAGGTCACAGGTTCACAAGTTTGGTTCTCTGATCATTGAAGGTACAATTGCTAAGATTAATCAAATAAAAATTGCCGTACATTTTATGGATATTTGTAAAGCATTTCCCTAGCCTCTTCATATCCTTTATTTTCTGGAGTTGGCAATTTTGAGCATCATGGATCATCTACCCCAACACTAAAGTCATATTGACGGCTTCAACTACCCACTTATCGCTGCACTCAATAAATCAACACTAGATGGGCACCAAGTATGGAAGACATAGGTGTGGATAATCATCCTGGGCAGTTATATCACTACCCAAGCAGAAGCTACTCATCCAATGCCAATCATTATGCACGGAACAAATATGAAAATGTTGCATACATCAGTTTATGTTCTCAGTAACAACATAGCAAACAACTCCATCAAGACAAAGCAAAAGAAAAATGTATATTGCTCACCTATCTGCATGAGTTTTCTTATTGTTTTCTTGAAACTTGGAAATTGAGGAGATACTTCCCTTCTGTCGCTTCTTTCTTATTTGTTCTTTGATCCTTTCTCTCAGCTGAAGGTAATCTAGCTCCTCTGCAGTTGGTTTACGTTTCTCTTCTTCTTCCTCTTCGTATCCCTCTGCTTCTCCTCCTTCCTCTTCATCTTCCCCATATTCCCCGTAATCATCATAGTCTTCATATTCCTACGTCAAGTAACCATAATTAATGGGACAAAAAAACTATTCAAATTGGTCAAACATAGTGCTAAAAGGATTAAGTTATTGACGGCATAAAGCCTAGAATAGCTTACATCTCTATCATATCCCCGCATTTCAGGTAAAAATTTGTGAGAGCAATTGGTGGTTGCAACACGAATCTTGAATTCCTGAGATGTGAAACAAACATAGTTGTAAAAACAAGTACTAAAGTTAGCAGCAATACTTCTCATCCCACGAATTTATTCCATAATCTTGTTATCAAGATTCATAAACTTCCCAACTTAAAAAGGGAAGAAGTTCAACGCGATACCAAGACTAAATTACCTCCAATAAGCAGCACCCAGCTGCCTGAGAACATAATAATGGCCAAATCATGAAGGCCGACAAGGGATTCTAAAAAGGGTCAATAGGACGTATTTTATTTCTGATTGGGAATGAAAACTTTATTACCTTTCACTCCAATAGGATTGGACTGCGGTTCAATTGACTTATGATCAGTTCAATAGCAATTATTGCTCATTATTAGGTTTTATTGAATAATGGGTCAATTGAAATCAATTTCAATTTCGAAAAAGACAAAAACCCTAATCGTAAAGATGGACAAGTAAGAATCAATCGACCAAGAAAGAAAAAAGTGCAATAACAACTTACCTGGAGATCGAAAAGTTGAAGTCAAATCTCAGAAGTGGTGGATCAGGGAAGACGTAGAAGATGGGGTTTTAGCGATCACAAAGAAAAGCAACTGGAATAGAAGAATGGAGAGAGCGCGAGAAGGGGGGAAGAAGCCAAGAAGTGCCTTCTCGTAATATTATATTATCATATTAACATTTTTATTATAATAACGTATTATTTTTTTGAAATTTTAATAACATATTATTGTGATATAAGGTTAATCTTAATTTCTAAAGCCAGAATTTGCAGCGTATCAGGTACTAAAAAATATGGATACTTTATCAGGTATTTTTTTTGCTTATTTTTTTTATTTTTCAAGTACTTGCAAATTTGGACATTGTATCAAGTATATCTTTTAGTTATATTCTATTTATATATATATATATATATTTTTTTATATTTTTTATATAATAATTTAGCGTATCAGTTTTACTTATTTATTCTTTAACATGTATCACTCTTTTATTGTCACATCTGCATATAAGTCTACTGAAAACAACCTTGCTATTATGTAAGAGTAAGGTTGCGTACTATCAGACTTTTTCAGACCCTATTTTATTGTAAATTTCGAACTGAATATGATGATGATTAATAATGTTAATTGAGCAAAGAGCACTTGGTTACAACCAACTAATCAGAACTCAAGCAATTATCGTCTACAAACTAGGATGATTCTTATTATGTTTTATTAAATATTATCCACATATTTACATAAACCTCATATAAATATATGAATAAAATTGAATAAAACAAGATTTAAACAATGGATTGATGGAGAGAAACATAGGATAGTACAAGGAAACAGAAATAATAGATGCATGAATGGAAAGGGACATAAGGTGATACATGGAAATAGGAACAACGACCCTGTGCCCAACATTAAATATTTTCCTATCTTTAAAATATTACTAAAATAGGCTAAATTTATAATATTTTAAAAATATTTCTTAACTTATTTTTTAATGTAATATATATTACTTTATAGCTTCAATTTTGTTTTGCTTCAAATCACTAATAAACGATGTATTCTAAAATTAAAATTAAGATATTTTGTTATAATATTGATAATTAATATATGCAACTTGAATCACACATTTTTAATTATGCTTGTATATTTATTGAATTTTATTTTTATTAAATAATTCATGTTAAATATAGAGAAGATTTATTATAAAAAATAGTCATTATTCTTTTTTATTCATTATTTGTATTACGTAGTTTTATTTCTACTGGACTAATTAGGTAAATTACAAAAAGATCATAATTACATGAAAGTTTGTAAAATATAACAATTTTATGATTACTCTTTAATATTTATAGTCAAACCTTTTATAGTGTACTGAATTAGACTTAATAATAATAATAATGCTTTTGGATAATGTTAATAATAATAACTTTTTTTACTTGACAGTTGATTTCTTGATTTTAGATTTATGATAGTTTAAATTTAAATTTTGTCAAAACTAAATCTAAATTTAATTTAATTTAAATTAAATCTAGATTAATTTGTCGTCTTTATAGCTGTTGCTATGAATAATTTTGATACTATTGAAATAATCTATTTGTCCTATATATTTCTTGTACTATTCATATAAAAATTAAGAAAGAAATACTTTGTCTTCTTCTTTGATGGTATCAAAGTCATGACTCTTTGTAATATTTTTTCCTTTTTTTGTTTAAATCAGTCTTAAATGGAGGATCACTTAGCGATGACTAGCCACCGGAGAAACTCCTCATCTTCCATCCATGATTTCAGCAGTTTCAATGTGACTAATGTAATGCGTAGCACAGACCTTATTACGCACCCAGGATCAATCATGAATGGGTAAAAACGGAGGAAAAGCGGAATACCTGACTTCGGTTCCATTCCGACTTCCGAAGCAGTTTTCGCCATCCAAGCGACTTCCGATCTTCCCGGGCCTATTGAGGAAGTTGTTCACCGTCGTCCGCTCTAGGTCTTTCTGCAGTTTACTTAA